>PNEQ01076790.1:17632-54409 GCA_003012365.1 Medauroidea extradentata | reverse complement strand
AGTATAAATTTGTACTTAGTGTGTAGCTAATGTGATGATTTTGTTTTTATAATGTTGAAATAATGTTTGTTAATAGAAATAAAATACTGTATAAATGTATTTAATCTGGAATTTATTTTAGTAAATATATCCTTTCAAGTGCAAAAACAAGAAGAAAAATATATAATAAATGTATTACCGGTGTAAAACATGTTCAGCTGTGTTAAACCAGCAAAGTTTAAAGTAAATTTTATATGCTTGCAAGTGACTTAGCTGAAAGTTCACGAAATAATTAAACACAGTCTGGGTAGGAGGAGGGTTGAGATAAATAGGTGAAGAACGTTTATTTATACTGCTTGTGCTATAGTGAAAGACTTATGCTTATGCTTGATATGGTTTTACTGGGTAAATTTGATGTGGTGTAAATGTAACTGATGGGTTGTTGTAGTTTGTGCATTTGAATGGTCAGTGAAAAGGAAAGATATCTGAGAGGTTGATAAACTCTGTCACTGGTAGTGGCTGGAACATAATTAATGTTATTGTGATAGGATAAATCGACGATGTATTGAAACAGTAGATGAATGCAGATAGAACAAAAAAAAAACTCTACATCCAGAGTTTTGTAAGATGGAGTCTGTTAGCTATACTGAATCATTCAAAGTGCTGATACTGAAAGTCACCTACAGAGTTGTGTCATGCTATAACACCAATATGATGTCACATCTCTGGAATGTGACAACTAATGTGATGGGGGAGTATGGGGGAAGTACAATATTGCGCCATACTGCAACACATGTATGTGCTGACTCGACAAGGAGGGGAAGGTGGTACAGGATGGTATAATGTACGGAGGGGAGGAGTGTCGCGTGATTAGCAAGTATGTGTTGACTTGGGAAGAAAGGGGAAGGCCAAAAGAGGTTGGCGTTGATGGGAGGGGGAGGTGTTGGCCAGTGACATGAGTGTAAAGTATGGTGGGGTTCTAAGTAAGCCCCATCTAGGCATATAGTGTTGGATATTTTTTTTAATTTAATCGAAAAAAAAAATATTTTTTCTGTATGAGGTGTGAGTGGGGGATGGTAGGAATGCAGATTAGCAAAGTATTCGGTCGACTCGGAGGAGACCCCAATACTTTATTGGGTTTATTGGAAATCGTTCGGAAATAGCTAGGGGGTGTTGTGGGGGAGCTCGCCTAGGTGTGATATAGTTAATTACTTAAATTATTTTTACTATAAATATATTTTTACATTATGAGGTGTAAGTGGGGGTTGGAAGGAATGCGAATTAGAAAAAAATTCGGAAATCTCTGAGAAAACTCCTATAGTTTATTTGATTGAATTAATTGACAGCAGGTATCGCGGACAAGATGGATGCTGGAAACATAAATGGCGATGAGAGATATTGCTCATTCAGGCTTTTTATTGCTCCTTTTCAGCCTCCTCCAGCCTGATTGAGCAATACTGTGTTTTTCAGAATTTTTTTTTGTTATCCTGGAAAATGTTGAGGGAAATTCGGGAAATGTTGAGGGAAAAACGGGAAATTTTATTGATTTTGAGGTAAAATAAGAAATTTTGAGGTAAAAATGGGGAAATGACGTCATCCAAATGGCGGCCGGTGACGTCATTCTCGAATCCGACAATCCGATCCCATGTCCCACGTCCTAAAACCCGCTAAATCTATCTACTCACATTATCTTCTAAAACCAAACAGTTTGTCGCTTGTTCTTTTTGCGATATATTTTTCCAGCGATAGTCACAACACGTCACTAACAATTTTTTTTAACAGTAAGATAATTTAAGTTAGAAAAATTAACATGCATAATTATGGACAGAACATTTCACATTATGCACCTTATGGTTAGTTTTTAAGATGATTGAGAAGAGGTAGGTGTTTCCCAAGTTTTGACAAGCGGTACAGAAGCAATGGCTATACTTTATCCATTCCAAGGTTGCAGCAGAAATAAACATTGTCACAGGTGAACTCTCGACCATTGGTTGGCTGGTTAGTTAACAGTGTCGTTGCGAGAGGAAATAGGTCCTACGCTAAATTTCTGTGTTTTAGTTCGGGATAGGTAATTGTATCGTTTAGTTGCGTTTTTTTATCGTCTGTAATATAATACCACTCTGTATGCATGAAATTCTATACGTGCATGGACTGTATTAACTACGACATACGCGACGACGTCACGCCCATCGTGATTCCATTTCCTCCACAGCGAGGCGCGATTCCGTTTTTCCACTTGTCGCCAGTCGATAGCTCGCAAGACACCCGGAGGTGGTGCGGCGGTTTGTTGCACAGCCAATGTCGTTCAAGCGCGGGAACAGGCGGAGTGACACAATCTGCAATCTTGGAATGGATAGAGTATACCATTTCGACCGCCACCGCGCCGACCGTGAGCTCTATTTATAAGCGGCCCCGACACCACTAAAATAATTTCCCAGCTTAAGTATCTGAATGTCGGAAAAAGTTTAAATATAAAAAATTAAGGGGCGAGAGTTGTTGCCTGCATTTATACTATTCTAACATTTTTTAGGAATACATTCCTTCCTCAACGAATCATGGACGTTGACTTTTGAAAGTATGTCTAATCACAGACACTCGACATAAGGTGGCCGTCTACCCTGGTTTCAGAAAGGCATGCAGAGCTTCAGCCGACGCAAGAGTATTAGAAAACTGCTTAGCGCGCGTAAATAATGTCTGAATAAGTATAAAATTTAAAGTACGTTACACACGTGTCTATATCCATTTAAATACTTCCATTTATCGCTATAGGCGATTTTCTCGTTGCCTAAAATTGTGAAAATTAGTGTTTTGTGGTCCTTTTTAGCTACGAATAACTCGACACAGAATCTTTTAAAATCACTAGATATGCGGAATATGCTTTTATATTAAATATAACGTCATAAAATGACGTCATCACTGAATGTCATAGAGGGTAGTTGTCAGCGAGAAGACTTCACGCCAGTGCACAGACTTGCGCCTAGAGGTTAGCGTGTGGCGTGATACCCGTGTTGTGTCGTCCTTAACCGCTTCCGTACTTCTAGGCCTCGAACAAACCAAATACCTTTATCCAGGCGGCCAACTTAGGACACTCATGAAATATTTTATTTCACTTAAATGTTCTGTGTATTGATAATTAAGGTGGATTTGCTCAAAGTTGTTGTCAGAGGCCATCCATATAGGACAGACCGGCATGAGTAACGGAGTAACCGTACTGATCCCATGTATACAGCAAAAGTAAAAATATTATAGTGATTTTATGACAACAGGAGTAAATAAACGTAAATCAGCGTTCTATAGGTACATGTGTCATTAAGAGACTATAATATTCTTGCTGTATAACTGTAACAGATTGTGACTCACATTCTAAGTTCCTTCAAAAAGTGTCAAACGTATTACGAAAGAGGGTTACACTTTTTAAATGTAAATTAAGACGATAGTAGGTCTACGCGTTGATGGTATGATGCAACCTTCATAATTTGCAATTTTTTTAAATACTATTTCACTGCGTATTAATTTTTAACAAATTTTATTTGGTTTCCCACCCTCAACGTTTATTTAAAAGCATATGAGGATTAATATACGCTCTGAAGATATAGTTTTTAATTTATGAGTACAAATTACAAGCATTGCAGAGTAATTATTTCCATACATTAAAATTACGTGTTATTTAATGAGTGATATTTTAATAGTTTTAAGAGTCCAGGCAAAACCAAAACCACAAACTGAAATAAGATTACTATTAGCGTAGCCAAGTGCTATAATACGCCGAGAAATGCGTAACTACATGGCTGTATAATTAAAGGAAAAGAAACATAGTACTAATGTCTTGCATTGGTGAGTTGATCAGGCGACATTGAACCATCCGTTTTTATGACGACGTCTTTCATTGTAAAAGTATTCTATACAAAACAAGGACAAAATTAATGCCGATATAATACTAGGTACTTTTTCTTGGAAAAAAAGTGCCTCCTAAATGGTTTTGTTTTTTAATCTTCTTTGTAAAACATAATTAAATATTTTGGATACTATACTAAGTCCAGCTGTATTAAGTCCATCTTGAAAATTCATTTATATGTGCGTGTCAGAAGAAACAGACACTTCGGCGCTACACGATTCTTATTTTTATCTTCAGCTGCAACAAAACTCGAAATGTTTCTCATTTTGTACACTATTTTTGAGTATTTCCCACCCGTCTTCATTAGTGGTTCCAATCCTGTTGGATGTCATGTTTTATTTTAAGCCCACGCTACGCCTTTTTTTTTATTTTGTTTAGTTAAAAAGGGAGCAGATTTGGTTTGACATTCACGAAGATGTGTTGTACAGTTTTTAATATAAATCATACATTTTCAAAACAAAATTAATTCATTTGACTAGTTATAAACTTTAAATAATTTATAACTGAGTGAACAGTAATGAAAATGTTTTGTTTCGATAACAATTAGGCTTCATAGTACAAAAGATTTTAGTACACCTACGTGACAGTTTATTGATAGCTGCTGCTGTTTGCATTAAAATAGCGTAAATAGGATTGCGGCGGCCTTAAATAAGAAGTACGACTAAAAACTATCGCCAAATTGCTCGAAATTTGAAATAGTCCATATAATAAACAATCAGTAATCCGCCAAGACAAAACTGGAGGCTCAGTGCAAGGTTTCTCTTATGACGGTGCGAGGACACACAAGATAATGACGACTGATATGCTGTTAAGAACCTGAGGTGACTTGAAGCCATACTCATCAGCTCATTACAATTTATTGTTAAGAGTTATGGGCCAGCGAATGTCTCCGCAACATCGAAAGAAGGTATCAGAGCCGTGCCAACAGTGGGTAAAGGGGCGTAAAAGGTCAGTCATCGCCCATTCAGTAAACCTAAGGGGAGGGTTAAACAGCATTTTTCCATGTTCTCCGTACATGTACATTTCAGAATGACATTGGTTTATATGTGTAGCAGAGAAAATGTAGACAATCACTCCCCTTGGTTCAAATGAAATTGCACGAGTTTTTTTACCCCCACTCCTTTTTCTGAGAGAGACAATTGACAAGTCCTGGTAATTTTACTCTAGCCTTGGCGTCGTTATACTTGCGCACGACAGTCGCCAATTGCAACATATAATCAAGATTCTTTCTTAACAAGATACAACACTACGTGTAAGGATTCCACAATTTCTCGTTACGACATCACTTAGAATGCTGGTGTGCGAGGTTAGACATCCGAAACATTGTCAAATTGCTTAAACAGTATGATGAAGATAAACAGGACTCTGTACTGTCTATTACTTATGATGCTCACATGTAATCGGTGCTGACATCATACGATTGCGTAATTTTAGGTGTTCAGTGTGACGATACCTAGTACTGTCAGTCTTTGTAGACTGGGTCATTGAGTTTTCTCCGCAAACAAATTGTGACTGTACATAATATATACTCAGGATTTGTGCAACCCCACAACTTGTATATATCAAACATCAAGGACGGTCTTGTGAAGCTTTTTAATACCGTCTACGAGGTACGACTTGAGCTCGACGACATTCTCTCGGTATATAACTCTCGCACACCCACTTTACGTTATCGTAACACTGGTAACGAGTATATCATTAATTATTGCGGGTTTTTACGAATGGCTAGGTGCTACTCTAATTATTTCAACCCCTTCTTAATGATTGTGCACTCATATTTAGTACGTCCAATTTGAGTGGTTTCTTTCGGATACATTGTTTAGTCTGTGCATATTTGAAATAAATGTATTTTAATGCATTGCACTCAGCAGCCACATGGTGATCGGTACTCATTTATTCATAAGTTCTTTGCTGTGATGACCACGAGTCACAAATTTTGCTTGAGCATGTGAGACAGTTATAATCTCCTATTCAAAACCATAAACTATTTTTGTTGCTTTGTCATAGTTACTCAAAATTTCATAAAGCCATTCTCTTTACGTGAAAAACTTTTGGGAACGTTATTTTTACCACTTCTTGTCACAACTTATAAGCGAAATATATCTTAATAAATGCGTCAGTGGCACTTGGTGAGTCAGGTTTTTGGCTAGGTTCGCAACTGTTACTGTTATCGTATGGTTACATCAGTCTTATTAAATGTAGCAATCATTTCTTGCATTTTCTGTGTTTCGTTAACTGGTTGATTCATTGTAACGCGCGAGATAATAGCCCAGCTGAATTAGAGTTGTGACAATTTTGTAGTATGCCTGCTTCAAAACGAAAAAAAAAAAAAAAAACAATACAGTTTAATGTTTGCGGAATGGATAGTGTGATGTTTCTACTAAATGCTGCCTGTTGGAGAGGTGACCCTCATTGTTGTAAACAGGGCACTGTTCTTCACACGTTGTACCAGGAGATCATGATACACAAGGAAGTACGCCAGAGAGCAAGATGTTGCTCGTGTAACTGCAAGATACTCCTACAAATTTCTTACAAGCGCATTTAAAAATGTTAGATTTTTAAATATTGGGGTGTTATACCGTTTAGTTTGTAGTTTATTTGTTTTGAAATATAAGACACATTTCGACATAAATTCATATTCGAATGTATTATTTGGCTTCTATTCAAATCCGGATCGTCAACCATTATAATTGTTAAATGTAAACACTCTCAAACTGTGAATAAAAAACAGTTCAAACTAATTTAACGTTAAACTTAACACAATCTGTAACACCTCAAATGCTTGTGACTGGTGGAATAATAGTGCAATAAAAACCATTCTTTAGTTCACAAACATGTAAAATATTATTTAATTTATGGTTAACACTTCGAATTTCTTTTCGAGCGTGTAACTGAAATCGAAGCATGGACAAATTTCACGTATTATTATGATGCATTCACAAAATACCATACTTTAATTTTTCGCTTAAAGAATGCAGAGTAAACATGATTAAGTACACGCTGTGCGTGACTCTTGGCTGTGTGAAACGGGAGGAAACCAAGCTAATACTGTGTTCCCGGCATCAATAACATGTATGCACTAGAGGTAGAATAACGGATATTTTGAGACAGCAAACGATAACGAGCTATTGACAACGACGACTCTTTTAATGTTCTCTCTCTCGCTTTTAATACATTTAGTTTAACACAAAATAAGTCATAGAGGCACATCACATTCGAGCATTTCCTACGCTACGGTGAAAGTTTAAATGTACAATGTTACTTTCAGATTTAGGAATTCCGATCACACTTCCAAAAAAAAAAAAAAAGTACAGGCCTGGATAAATAAAGTTATGTTAAACAAGTTATAAGAAATACTCGTTGATAATTGTAACTCCCGCAAAGCGGCAATCCGTGAGTTAAATGCAAACGAAACTTGTAATGTACTCATTCGTTTTAAGCGTGTTGTAATGTACTCGTCAGTTTTAAGCGTTGTCATATAACGATCTATTGAACATTAACGTTACATGCCAATGAGTTTGTTTAGTTTGAAACCCAGCAGTGTTTTCAGTTAATGTAATTACTTTATTGTATGCTCCATGTGTCAGATTGTGTGACATATTTTTTTATTTATTTAGTTATTCTCTTAGCACAGCAAGCCCTACTATTTGTATGTTTGTTCTGAGCTATTTTATCATAATATTTGTTCCATGCAGTTTTTTTAAGAGATTGGTAATGGAGTCAAGTGAGTGTTGTCGTGCACGAGGAAGGGTGTTGTGGATATAGCCATGGACGATACGAGAAGGCTGGTGAGAACATTATATGTGCGGTAGGTGAAGTATACAAATATTAACGCTTGTATGGACCTACAAAGTTTGGCATCTTACGTGTGTAACTAGGAGACCTGTAGTTAGACAATGCCCATAGTGTACCCTGAAACAGTCTGACTACCGTTTTAATACTGTCAGCATTATACTGAACAAGCCGGGAAAAGGTCGAATTTAGTTTGGAAGAAACATTACATGACAATTATTACAGTAAGGCTTGCTGGTGCACATTACATTTTAAATAATTTGATCACATTAAATCGAATAATTGAATCTGAAGTCCACGTTAGTCAGTAATTAAATATTTAAATTTTATTGCATGTAATTCTTCCTGGCACCCACTGTTCTACTAAAATTAATACTATGTTATGTAGCCTTGAAATAATTACAGTAAACTTCTAGTAAATACGTAGTTGCTTATCGCATTAGTGTTAGTATTCATATGTTCAAAGAAACATCACAATAATCATGCTACAAACACACTACCGCATTTTCTGTAAGGGTATCCTGGATCATAAGTTAAAAGGTAAAAACAATTAAATTAGATGGGTCTACGCTTACAGCATATGTGTAGTTTATTAAGTTTTTTATGTGCGGTAATGTTTATAAAGAGCGAACAGATGAACGTGAAAGCCGCAAAATAAGTAAATAATAAAAAATACGTGAACCCACAGTCTCATTTCGAGTCAAAACACTGCGCAAACATTTCGCGAATTAAGTAACGTAAGAAAAACCTTGAAGGCAATATTCTTTATTGGTCATAAACTATAAGGCCATGAACTGTACACAGAAGAAAGTAGTTATAGATAGCCAATAGGTGACATGCTACAGTTTCACGTTTATTGTTGCTGACCTCCTTTCAAGAATTTAGTGTGGAATGCCCTGTGCAAATATACTATTTGTGAGAAATTTTATAATTTAATATGATGCAGAGATATATTATAGTGACGATTTCGTCTTTATAAAAGACATGAATTCCAATTTTCTGACTTTTACATAATTTACACTGTAACCTTGAAAGTCTTGCAAAACTAAATACCAGTGGACAATGTCTCGTAACTGATTGCAGGACCGGAAAACGAACTTATAATGTGAACATAAGTATTGTAGCCATTATTCAGGCCATCGTGCCCTCATTTCAACAGAAGCATATTTATAACTTTCAGTTTACAAACATCGTCAGAGCAGAAGCTTCAGTCAGGAATAGCCTAATCATTTTCTTATTATAGTTATATTTTTATCCTAATTTAAAAAAAAAGTGATCAGCATATCAAGAATAGCGTCTAACTAACAAATCTATTAAATGAGTTAATGAGAGTTTTAACAACTGTCACTAAGAAATATGTACTGTTTTAGATACCTTAAGTTATGTCGAAATAGGGATAGTAATGCAGTTTTGTTGTAGGTGGAACGTTCCTACAACAGTAATTCGTGTAGAAGAACGATAAAGCTTGCACCTTGTACATAATTGTTAGTTCTACAGAACATAATGTTGAAGGAACAGTCGGGATAATTCTGCCAGCCACACTTAATTGTTGTTCCTATTTTCGCAGAAATTTAAAGTCGTACCTACAACAGTGCTTTTTTCTCAGTAGACGCGATATCAATCACTTATTGCTTGTTTGGCATCCTACTGTCTGATGTGATGTTATTAGGTTAGTAAACTTAAATAAACCGTACTGAGTTTAAAAGTATAACATATCAGTTTACAGTTTGTATGGTTGCTTTTACGAATATATATAGGCCTCAACTATACAAAACATGACTCGTTAGATTTTTTTCTTGAAAAACGGCCTTCTATCACTTGTTTGCCAAAATTTATCAGAGCGAGATCGATCAATAATATTCTTTACTTGAATTTATTTTCGGACATAAGCGTAACTAATGCAGTAGTCACGTGCCAGTGTTAAGTTTTAATGTAACACGAAATATGTAAATATGCTGGTCCATTATGAATCTATTCTACATGCAATTTGCAGTGATGAACTACATGAACGAGTACCTGTACTTTGAGAAGCATATTTTAAGTAGTGCATCATTATAAGCTATCAAAATCGGCAACAGAAATTAATATTTTAGGCATAAAGTTAAAACAAAATATAAAACAAATATTTTAATAACTTAGATGTTTGTGTTTCTTTGACATACATAATTTGGAAAATTGTTGTTACCTAACCCATATTCATAAAATAATCAATTACGGCAGATATTACTTTTCTTTCTTGCATGTGTGCAAAAATTGGAAAAATAAAACATTTAAAGAAAATAAATATAGTTACAAATAAGTTCATCGCATATCGAATTTTTTAAGTATCTAATTGATATTCCACCTTACAATACTAACATACTGTTACTTATTCCCTACAACTTTATTTTCTATGCTTATGGATTGATCAAGATACTTTGTTAATTATTAAATTTGGAGAAATGTGGAATCACATTATTTGTGTAGTTGTATTTTAACCTTATAATGAAATTTTTCAGTTATTGCATTTTAAAAAAACATAAATCAAGAAGTAACATGTTCGACGAGAGATCGTTGAGATCGTATGTTCTGTTGAGTTATGTGTATTGCAGAATGATTTAACAAACACTTTGTCATTTTTACGTGATTCATGTTGCAACGATACTTGTATTTGCGTTAAATTATGAAATATGAAATTCCGCGAGATAGGCCACATCATGCATTTAACACAGAGAAATTAAATGCTTCATGAACGGAGTTTCTGACAACATACAAATACTACATTATAAACGCCTGGTATCGTCAAATGTGGATACTTTGACCACGGAGGTAACATTGACCGACTCAATATATTTCTTTTGGGGTCATTTATTGAATAAATAAATACGTTTAGTTGAACATTTCAACCCTTAAGTTTGATACATGCACATAAACTTTGCAATTTCTTCACAAAATGGTGCCAAATTAAATTTTTTTGAGTCGGTCAATGTTACCCCTGCAGTCAAAGTATCCACATTTGACGGTAGTGTGTTTCCCGCGCGAGTGACTTGTTCTCCTTCTCTGACCTGAAAACCCGCGCAGCTCTTTTACCTCTTTTGTTTCCCACCGTACCTTAAGTGTATGTTTTGTAGTAATTTTCGCAGTCGCACACATACATCTGTTTATAACCCCATATGCCCCCTTAAATTATTATTTTTTGGCAGAAACTTTCACCAAATTTTATTTTTCACTAAATTTATGGTACACCATTCTCTCATACTATCTTGTTTTGCCCAACCCCCCTTCCAAATAAAAACTTTATTTTCATGAATCTGTGGAGGGGGGACGCATACGTCACCAAAATGTATCGCATTCGTGAGAAAGTTATAGGACGGTACAGAAGAAGAACAAACATACATTCATATTCATAATATTGACTATCAGATCGCTCGTGGCATTGCCCGCGTGTATTATTCATAACTGCGAATATCTACTTCAGTTAAAGAACCTCTTTGTACACCACATTAGTAGCTTGGCCATCAAATGTTCGGATACCAAGCTGCATGTTTAGCCAACTCTACATCAGGCTGTCCATGTGAAACAGACGTAAGTCCATCCCTACCACTCTTAATGACAGCCCCAAGATTTATTAATAATAATAGCAAAACAGACCTTGAAGATGAGAGACTATTAGAACAATAAAGTAATATGCATGGTATGCTTACTTGTTTACTTCGAGTACAAAGACATTGATGACAGTGTAAGAGCACGTACGTATAGTTGGATGTTCATTAAAACTAAAATATAAAATCACTTGGATCATAAAGGTTATACAACATTAGGTACAGACGTAATAGGAGAATGTAAACTTCCCTCTAATTATTTTTCTCAGTGGTTGTATTTGGTTTTTCGGATCGTTTACTTCGAAATGTTTATCAAAGTCTACGTTTCCCCTGTGGCAATTTGGAGCTAATATATCAGTATACTAACTTATTTAATTAATGTTCATATTTAGGCGAGAATATTACTGAAGCAAGTAACATCTCGATATCTCATCTTGTTTGGTATACATAACTATATATCAACTGAAAATAAATTTTATGTCTTATGACCCTATTATTGGTGGAAGTTCTCGAAATCGTACAATCACATGTTGAACATTTGTATACATATCCAACTATGACGAAATTCACGACGAAGCTCCATTGAGTCAAAGCTGAATCGACGATTCATTTAGAAACGTTTGTAATCCTTTCACAGCCATGAGAGTTTGAATTTATAAAAGTCCTTAAATATGTTGACGGGCATTTACGCATTCGTCATCATGAAGGGAAAAGCAACTCTAGCTCTCGACTGGTTCGATAGCTAACAAGAATTTTTCTTAAAGGTGTCCATACATGTCTTTTCACCCCCATAATGGTGTTCACGTGGCAAAAACACATATTGTTATATTTATACAACATATTATTAGTTATGTAAACGTTACTTGTGACTAAATTTTACATTTGTAAAACTTTTCTACCTCCCACAGTCTTCCCACAGTGGCATGTCTAAGTCAAGTTTTGCAAGTCACGGGAACATACAAAAAACAAAAACCAACTGCAACTGACATACAGGAATTATAAAATTTGCACTGAAATTAGATACTGCGCGCCATATCAGATGGTTATTTGTTATCAGCCTGTTCCCGTAACTTGCAAATTTTGACATTGACATGCAGCTATGGGAAGACTGCGAGAGTTGAAAAAGTTTCTACAAGTGGAAAATGTAGTCACAAGTAACGTCTATAAAACTACCACTATGTCGTATAAATAGAAAATTAGGAATTTTTAGCACGTGAATGCACTTATGGATCGAATTTTGGAAAAACAATTTATTGCAGGAAAAGCTATTTTACGGGTGTTACCATAAAGTGGAAACCTTTACATTAGCCTGTTGGGTTCGCGATCTATCGACGTTTAGTTGAAAACACATTTCACCACGTTTCATTACTTTTCACTCCTTCCGTTATCGAATTTCGAAAAATCAATCAATTACAGTTTAGGAATTTAAATAAGCTTAAATCGCAAAGAAACACCGCCTTGATACCAAAAATTTCCGAGGAGTCGATAAACATGTTGTTTCTAAATTCGACCATCAAATTCGGCAGCTAATTACTAACGAAAATTAAACAAATAACATACAGGACACCTAGTACCTAAATCGAAGAGTACGGGAGCAATAAGCCATTTAAAATTGAAATTAGAAACAGATTCTTTTCGAAAAATTGAAAACCATATTAGAGGAAAGGACGAAACCCAGACCAGTGCTTAATGTTATCGAGATCTGTAATCCCACAGCAAATGCTCGTTGTAGCATTCCGCCACTAGGCAAATAACAGGGGTGACCACCCTTGTATGTCATCAAATATTTTGCACTGTCCGTATATGGAAGTATTTGAGGACGAATACTTTGCATGCATTACATGCATAACATAAAAAGGTCCTCTTGTTGCAAGTGTGTAGGAGACACCATTTTCGTCCACAACGATCATCAAGACCGTATGCTATGTGCGGCGGTACAGTGCATTATGGCATTCGTCCGCCACGTTGATGTGACACGAAATCTAACTACATATGACAAACAATTACGACAGAGTATTTGATCTTGTAATGTTTGATTTAACCGTAGCGAAGACGTGTTATCCTGATGTAGGAATTACTTGATTTTATAAAAACAGGGAAATGTGTCAGGATTTTACTACGTATGTGACAAACAAGTAAAACCTGGTATAAACATGACGACGACCACTGTTTTAAGAGGGGTTATCAAGAGCACTTTAGTGTCTATGTGTAGTTAAACAATGTTGAAAGTCCTCAAGAAATCTGTTGTAAGTATAAAACCCGACAGGTAGGCAACTTGTACAACAACCATGAAGTAATGGTTGTGTATGTCTACAGGACAAGGATCCAGAGAATGGTATTAAACATTTCTGTTGATAAATGCCGTAAAGTGGGTGAACATAGCAACAAAGCGTATGAAATGTGCATTTATTACATGCTTTGCGTCATCTCCACCTCACGACACCGTTGCACGTCTATCAAAACATCCTTGTTATGAGCTGTCCACAGTACTTCTCTAATATCCCAACATGGTGGCGCGAATTGTAGTGACTCAACAGGGAAGACGAATTTAATGTCTACCATAACCGCTTACCACACTGTATACTCGAGCTAAACACACGCTACCGTCAAATGGAGGGTCTTTGTCCTAATGTTCCATGTGATATGTCCTTACATTTACTCAGCGAAACATACTGCAGTATTGAGAACAGAGTGAGGACACGCACGTAGTTGTGTAACGAAATGGATAGTTTTATGTGGTCTTAGATGGCTGACATGCACCTAGTGTATGGAGCTGCACAGTGTAATAGTAGAGCAGCAGTGTGTATGTACAGAGACATGTATCCGAACAGACGTGTACCACATTATTCTATTTTTACAAGTATTGATAGGAGGCTACGCGAAGAGGGTACATTCACGACGAGTACAGGAGTTGCACAGTACTATTATTATGTTGAATCACACACATTATTGTACATTGGGACATCATTGTTCCAATACTGTACATGTTACTGGTGTCCCGGCCAAACGCAGGCCGTCCTAGGTCGGTACGTACACCTAACTTTAAGCAGGAGGCACTGCGGAGGTTTAATGACTTGCCATCTACTAGCACCCGTCAAGTGGCGCATTCAGTCCGCACTGGACATGTGAATGTGAGGAGAGTTGTAAATGAACAGCTGCTCCATCCATATCGCCGACAGAAACTGCACCATTTCAAGGCTGAAGATTATCCACAATGGCTACAGTTCGTGCAGTGGTGTCTACAACGATGTACAGTACAGCCCATCGTATTGTTTACCGATGAGGCGCGATTCACAATAGATTTTTTGTTGACTTCTCGTAACATGCACACTTGGGCGGAGGAGAACACTCACGCGAACTTCGTGTCCAATCACCAAGTGCAATTTGATGTTAATGTTTGGTGTGGTACTGTACGTGACTATTTAATTAGCCCATACATGTTGCCTGCCCGCTTAAATACAAACAGGCACCTGGTGTTTATGCAAGATGTTTTGCCAAAGATGCTGGAAGACGTCCCATATCAGATTCGACAACATGTGGGGCTACTGCATAACGGTGCACCTCCGCACTATGGTGCACGTGTACGAGAGTACTTGAAAAACACATTTCCAAATAAATATAAAGGCCGTTGTGGGCCGAAGTCACGGCCTGCAAGGTCCCCAGATCTTACACCAATTGACTTTTACCTATGGGGACTATGAAGAGCTTGGTATACGAGACCCCAATAGTATCTGAGGAGGATCTCGTCACCAAAATACAGGCTGCTGCAGAAATGATATGAACCACGCCCGGCGTGTTTGACCGTGTTCGACAATCGTGGCATCGTCGATGTACACTCTGTACCGAGGTTGACGGCCGACAGTTCGAGCACCTTCTGTAAGACTAATGTATTACAGTTACACGGTTATTTATGTTACGTAAACTTAAAGTAGTTCAAATATACTACAGGCAAACGACCGCAATGTAGTATGTGTTAACAAGTTAGTCACAAGAACTTCACTGATCTCTGTGTTTACATAATTGTATTTCTTTACACAATCGAGTTTCCAGCATAAGGAGTTTGTAACTGACAGATACTGCACATACTTAGTATATGCACATGTCATACGTACATTGTTGTTTTGTACTCCGAATGTATCGCATTTATCAACGGAATTGTTTCCAATTTTTCGAGAAAAAAACTATTTCTAATTTCAATTTTAAAGAGTTTATTGCTACTGTACTATTCGGATTAGGTACTAGATATGCCATTTGTATTCTGCTTAATTTTTCATTCGGTATTAGCTGCCGAAGTTTGATGGTCGAATTTAGAAACTTCCTGTACATCGATTATAATTCAAAAACACATTTGACTCTTTTTACCTCTTTATGCTCGAATTCAGAAAAATTACTAAAATAGTAACTTGTGTACTTACGCAGATATAACTCTGAAACAAAGAGAAGTTCGACATCTCGGTTGGTTCGATAGGTATACTGGAATAATCGTAAACACAATTTACATATTTTTACCATCTAATAATCGAATTTTGAAACGTTTTGAAGTCCTATCTTAAACAATTGTATATTTATTAACTTGACGTAAAATTCACGAAGATAGCCAACTGGGTTCGAGCGGTATAAACTACTTATAAAAAAACGCATTTCCACACTTTTTTATTCCTTGGGAGTCGAATTTCGAAAAATCCAAATAAAAATTTTTCGGTATTTACAAAAGCATAATTTTGAAGCTATAATCAACTACGTATTCCATAGCGTTTGATAGCTATCGATAACTATTCGAAAACATATTCCAGGGTTTTTAACCCTTTTAAGGGGCTAATTTCGAATAATCCTGAAATTGGCTTATGGGCATCTTATGAGTGGCCCTTTGAGGTCAAATTTACGACTATAGACCGCCACAAGCTACGTCTTTTTTTTAAACTTATTTCATCCCTTATTAACCCTTTAAGTGTCGAATTTGTAAAAGAAATTCCCTTCTTAATGTTCGCCTACCACTTAAGTGGAATCCACACAACAAATTTCACCTTTATATTTATAGTGGTTAGGACTGCAGCTTGATATGTCAGTTAGCCAGTGAACGCTTTAACATAAATTATTAATTACTGTGTGAAAGTTATTTAGATGCAGATCGAAGACGTAATTTCTCGACTGGTTTTGTTATTAAATTTTTCAAAATTTGGCAGTACTACGTTTGTAGACGTATGACCGATATATAAATTAAACATTTATGTAAACGAATAATGTGACGTGTGTCATACTAACTTAACACATTGAAGTTTTGCTTACATCTTTTCATTTGCAATATTCAGTTGTACAATGCATAGTAACATATCGAATAGGGTTTTCCTCTTTTTAATTTTTTTTAACAAGAATGGTACAGTAATTTCGGCATACACTAGTAAGTGCATAATTTATGTTTGTCAATGTTTCGATGTTTCCCAAAGCTAAGGGAGCTAATAACGGTGTTATACATATATTTCTTTAATTGCTCATTCGTAACCAAGATTGGTAAATTAGTTTCTAAATTGTAAAGCTATCTTCAATTTTCTTTTTGTTTTGGAGCTGAAATTTTGTATGTACGCTAACTTTATTAAAATTATTACGGTTAGAGTAACTCTTCCGGGTATTTATCATGTTTCATTTGCATTACTATATCCGCTAATAGACATTTTATGCTACTGAAATAATTTGTGGCGCATAACAGCAAAAACGTTTAATGCTCTAATCAGCAACAAACAGTGCGTCAAAAGGATTTTTTTTTTGCAATTATTATTTTGAAATTTTGCCAACTTCTAAAGAATTTCTGGCATCATTATATGGCATTGTTTTATAAAGGCCTTAACCCAATATAATTATAAAATATTATAGCTAACTATGCCAATATTACTACTTTTATAGTATGAAACAACCACTGCTGAATATTTTACGTCGATTTTATCTGGATATAGAATATTCTGGTTGAATAATTTTTGAGTGAATAGTTTTACAAATTCACACAATACTACAATACAGTCCATTTCATTCAGTATAGCTTATTGTGGCTATAAAGCATTATTTTACAGATGCAAACATGAGCATAAGTTATTGATGAAGATGATGTTTTAAGGAAACACAGTACATGTTGTTTTGCTACCACCAGAGCCATCTACTGAGAACTACGCGCACTATGGGCAAGGACTCACGAACATACCCGATTTACAGAGAGTCATTTCGCTCTGCCAGTAGCCCTAAAGTCACTAGCGTTAAAGTCAGTAGTCCTAAAGTCAGTATCCCTAATGTCAGTAGTCCTAAAGTCACTAGCCCTGAAGTCACTAGTCCTAAAGTCAGTAGCCTTGCGTTATTAGCCCTAAAATATTTTTAGGGCTAGTCACATGTACCCACTGTGTGTGTGTCAGCTGGAGATTATGTACACTCGGGTACAAATAATGATCGCTGGCTGTTTCTCTATATTCGCAAGCTGTTCGCTAATGATCGCAAGCTGTTCGACTATGTTCGCAACCTCTTCGTAAGCTGATTGTCAATGTTCGCCAGCTATTCGTCACCACTTCAACATTCGTCACCACCTCGTCAATGTTCATCATCACTTCGTCAACGTTCGTCACCACTTCGTCAACATTCGTCACCACGTCGTCAATGTTCATCACCACTTCATCCCCATTCCTCACCACTTCGTTAATGTTTGTCACCACTTCGTCAACATTCGTCAATAATTCATCAACATTTGTCATCACTTCGGTCGTGTTCGTCACTACATCGTCAAGGTATGTCACCACAATGTCAATATTCGTCACCACTTCGCCAATGTTCGTCACCACTTCGTCAACATTCGTCACTCTGTCGACAACAATATTCACCACTTCGTCAATATTCGTCACCACATCGTAAACATTCGGCAGTACTTCGTCAACGTTCGTCTTTACTTCGGTAGAGTTCGCCACCACTTCGGTTATGTTCACACTTACTTCAGCCATTAGGACATGCTACTCGACAAAGTTTGTCACCACTTCGGTCATATTCGTTGCCACTTCAGCTACGTCGGCCACCGCTTAGTCTGTGTTCACTACCACCTTGGTAAAGACAATGGCATATTCGTTTGTGACTGACTATGAGTTTCGTCCATGGTAACGAACTGATCGTTGGTCTTGGCGAGCACTTTGGCAAGAAAAGAGGGACAACATAATATTCGCTAGTGACTGTGAGCACTTTGAATATGACCACATGTTTTTCGAAAATGTACACGAACTCAATGGTATCTCTTGTGACAGCATTAAGAATGATGGCGATGTCTTTCTCCAGGACAATGTACCATAGGTGCTTCTTCTGCTAAGAGGGATTGTCTTCAAGATTGTAATGCAATTACTTGAAGCTTATGAGTGAACAATGGTTTGGTTTTATCGTTGTAAATAAACACTATGGCTTACTGGAGTTTCAGTAATATGGTTGTGTTGATTTTTAATAAAATTTTATGTGTTCAAGTGAAACCTTATTATTTTATGTAGTTTGTGTATTACATTAATATGTATTGTAAATAAAATTCCTTTTTTTAAATTTGTGTTTTGTACGCTGTATGCTTGACGTGTATTATTTCAAATTTCTGTGATCACATATTATATTAAATGAGCATAAAGGTATTTATGAAAAAAATAAAGTAAAACTTGTTTGGAAGTCAACCTTGGGATATTATATTGATGGGGTTGAGTGTAATAACAGTTCGGGCAGGCTGTGACAGGAAAGTAAGAGGGTAAAGAGTAAATTGGTAGGAGTGGGGCAGAGGGGAGGAAAGGTTGGGTAAGAGGTGGTAGCGTGGGGTGGAGGGATGGTGTGGTATAGCATGGGTAGTGGTGAGTTTGGAATGGGGATTTTTGATTGGTGGAGGTTAAAGAAGGGGGAAGAGAGGCTTAGGAACGGGAGGGGTGGAAGGATATGAGAGAATGGGAGGAAGGGGTGGCCTGCATAAGTAGTACGAATAAAAATATATTTAATTTACTTTTTTTTCGGAAACTGACAGATTTGATCGGAAGTCTATCGAGTATAACTCGATTTTGTTAGGGGGTGTCTGGTCTACAGGAAAATATCCTTGTGTATTGTAAGCAACTAAATGTTATTTTCATTAAAAATAGAATTTTCAATATTCAATGAATTAACTGGGAATTGATCGGGTATAGCTAAGATGACGGCAGACATCAGCAGATACAATATGAGTCTTTAAAAAAATTTAATTGTAAAAAAATAAATTTTTAATGAAAATAACTTTTATTAATTTATTTTATTGGTTTTGAAATATTGACTATTAATTATTTGCATGAAACATGAGAAATAATTAATGTCAGACGCTTTGAGAATACAATAGATTCATGTTGATTTTGAGACATCCACAAATGGAATTTCGGGAAATTTTTGTGCGAATTTTGGGAAATTTTTGGGTTTTTTGACCTTTTGGTAACCTCTAGAGTGGGTTCATGGTCAAATCCAAGAGGACGGCCGTGACGTTATTCAAGATTTCGGCGGGTGGGGGAGGGGCACCACATTCGGGCGGGCGCCACACCCACACAACCGTAATTACCATACTACTCCTCTGTGATTTAAAGGCAATTGAATTCGGTAAGAGTGTTAATTTATTGTTGGAGTACTTCGGTGTCATGGACAGTAAACAATATTTTCGGCTTAAAATACTTTACTAATTGCGATTGAGCACAATAAATTGGGAAATTTTATATTTTTAAGTGTCAGTAGCTAATGCAAATTAAGTATACAAGTATTAAACATTGTAAAGTATTTCTCTTTCCAGCACCTCGAAGATCAATGGCCAGTTTTAGTAAACGAGAACCAGACCCAGATGATGTTGTCATATCTGGTATTGGGGGAACATTTCCCAATGCTGACAACATAAGCGAGCTGGAAGAAAACCTCTTCAAAAACTTGGATGTGACCCACAAATTAGAGGAAACTTTAGGCAGCCGAGGTAAGTTCGAACTTTTACGACTACAGTAAATGAACAACTAAATATCAAGTATGTAATTTTAAAGCTCTATTTCTACTGAAAATATAACTCTTGCAGTTTATGTAGATAATGACTGACGTTAGACATTAGTGTCATTATACCCAGAAGTAATAACCAGCAACGTTTCAAACTAAAGAGTTCCACAACTTCTTAAATATGATTTACACATGCAAAATAGTGGTTTTCCTACTAATAAGTGTATGACACATATAAATATCAATGTTTAGGTAAGTATACTACCCTTTTAGACTTTGTGAGAAGTGAAAATCTGGTGCGAATACAGGTAAAGTAAATGCGTTTTACGCCTCGTCGCCAGCGAGATCATTTTAGAGAGGGTGACACACAACTTGTTATAATGACATCAGCTGGGAGAGGAGTCGGTCATGGAGCTATTTCGGGAAACCATGAAAACCGAAGTCAGGATTGCCGGATCCGGAGATCTAACCCAGAACCTCCTGACTGCAAGTTCAGCGTGTTACTTTTGCGTTACCTAGCTCGGTTTGTGAATTCGGGTTTATTATTAGGAATGAGTTCAAATTTCATTACATTTATAACCTTTTTTCTTCCTGGCCAAGCTCATTTTAAGACATGCGTAAAATCTATAAAATATTGTCACATTATATTTAATTCACATTTACTTTTTTATTGCTCAATGTGTACTGAATTCTATGAAATAAAAAAAAATTCTTTAAATATCACGCATGATCAAGATTGTTTCCAATAACTTCCATATAGATACATTGAACATATAAACATAACACACAAACGCCATCTCACGATGTACTATAATGAGTTATATCAAATTTCAATTTTCGAAAGGTTCTTTGTAGGCCCAATGTATTGTGTTATCAGGAAATGTTGAAATAACCGCCGTTGTTTACTTTTGGTATACGGTATGAGCAATATGTAAATGTGGCTTTACTTAAAACTGCACATTTAACAAGTTTAATTAAATTAAAAATAATTACGCACGTATCTCGTGTGATCAACAAGTGCCTATGTGATTGTCATTGATAAAATATGAACTCGGTATGAAGAAAACATGTTATAACTAAGTCACCTTATTAAGAAGTACACTTGAGCCAAGTTCACTGAAATCCTTTTCATTGGTTACTTTGTTACATTGTGTGACAAAACATTTTAAAATGCCCACCATTTTTCTAATAACCTGACATATACAAGCGAGACCGAATTCAAATCAATTTGCTTAGAATCATATATACCTATCTACTGAGTTTTGTGAAATTCTAATAAAAGATTCGTTAGACATCTCGTGCGGAAATATTGAAAAATTTATAAGTAGACCCAATTTGGATAATATGAACATGGCATGAACTAAATACACGGACGTGAAGTCATATTACCGAATAATTTATGTGTACTGAGTTTCACGAAATTCTGAAAAGTCGTTTCTTTTACAAATCATGTAGTTTAAATATATTTAGAAGACAGCCAGTATTTTACGTAACACGTTAAGAGTAAAAGTTTTATGGTGAAGTCACCTTATTTTGTACTAATTGTATGATAATTTATATTGAATACTTAAAAATCGGATGTGCCGTTTGATGAAAATATCTTCAACTTGCGTCCATTTTGAAAATAGGAACAGGGCGTAAACAAAAAAGTATGTATTTAAAGTAGGCCTAACCTAACTGACTGACAATTTGAACTGAATACTTGAAATTTTGATGTGCCGTTTGATTAAAATATCTTCAATTAGCGTCCATTTTGAAAATAGGAACAGGGCGTTAAAAAAGTATATAGTTAAAGTAGGCCTAACCTAACTAAGTACTTTATATATGGAGAATTTGAGAGATTTGTGATTAATTGATTCTAAATTAACGACCGCTATTTTATCACAGCCACTCAGTTAAAACGAAAAACCTTAAATTATTTAAAACGGTTACGAAGTGTACGATTACCGAGTTTGACTAAGTTCTAATTTATGGTTTCTAAAATTTCAAGTAAGACAGAACAATCTAAATACAAAAATAGATCGCAGTCTTACGCGGCTGTTGTCTGCATTTTCTTGGCTTGTGGGTATGAGCCGCGTCTGGAGATGGTTGCAGCTGCAAAGACCGCCGAAACGTCGCAAGACAATCTTCAGACGCGGCTCACACCCGCAAGCCAAGAAAATGCAATATAAATATTAATAAGTGTATGAACAAAATTTCCCAATTGTCGTGTCGAATTATTAAATACAATTTCTGTTCAAACTGTAATGGAATTGGGTATACTGGTATAAAATTTGCGGAGTGTTTGAAGAAAAGGGGGAGGGGAGAGGCACACATGCTGACACAACCAGGAAGGTTATTTCATAACTCGACTTCTTTCATTACCAAATGTAGAATAAGTAATAATCATGAATTTTTTAAAATGAGATAATTTTTATCCATGTCCTGCTAACTTGCCAATCTACAACGCTTAACTATAAGCTTGGAGTATAAACTTAAAAAATACAAATGTTTGATTATAATTATAGAAATTCCCTAAAAGTGATTTAAGCGGAATTTATTCTGGCCAAATAATAATGAAAAATAGAAAATCTACAACCTCAATGTATACCAAAAATCAATAACGACGAATAAAAATTCAGGGTACGAAAATATGTTATAGTTTGTTTAGAAATTTGTATGTGTGCTTGCGAATAATGCATATTTGTGTCGTACTATCTTACAAAATATCGGCCGTGCAATAATAAAAAATCACTTGACTCATAAATCAAAGCTTGGATAGTGAATCGCTAAAACAAAGCATTTGGCTCTGGTTGCTTCGGTAGTTCTCGTACCGTGTCAAAGTCTTTATGCATTCCTATGGCGTACCTACGATATGCACACAAAATTAAATATATGGTAAAAATATAACATTTTGTTTAGTAAGTCTAGTAGATCTCAGGCAATCATCAAAAAAGTTTACGTTTTATTCTTTGTTTGTCATCTTGCACAATGGCAGACGATTATAATGTATTATTATAAAACCTGTGTTCATTAAAATCGCTCAAGTTATTCCAAGGCACTTCGTAAAATTTTATTTATTTTTGTAGTACTATTTTATTTTTAATAGCGAACCCGCAACATTAACCACGGTAGTTTAAAAAATATATAAAATTATCCACGATTAAAATGCGAAATCCAGCTACGATCGGTCAATTAGTTCTCCGAATACGACAAAAAATATATTTTTTTATTTCCCATATTAGTGTACAAAATTTGGCTGACTTCAGTGCCAAAACATTTTAGTTTTATTGATGCACCGTCAAAATATAAGTTTGGTTGAAATAAGTCAAGTGGTCCTAGAACTCTGATATAAAATATTAACTTATTATTTTGTCTTCCAAAATAATGTAGCCTTCCTACAATAACAGATCACCTACTATAAATGCGTAGGTCACGAAGTAACATAATATAAAATTATGTTCTTTTTGTTTCAATGATCCAGCTAATTAACACATGCAGTGCCTAATTTTTTTGAAAATAAATAAATTGTGTAATTATGTTTTGTACATTGTAAAAATACATGAGAACCAAGTGATGTTGCAGAGTTATACAGCTATGAAATTATGTACATTGGTTCAATAGTTTAAGGGAGGTACATACACAGTGTCACATGCACATAGCGTGAGCAGATTAACCCATTCACTTACGTATATAATTATTGGGTTTACGATGATATTTGTGTTTTAAAACCTTTACGTTCAATACTTTATCGAATAAGCAGTTTTAATAAGCAAGAACAAATACATAAGACATTAAATTAACTAATTAACCCCGCTAACAGAAAAGGTACGGGCTGGAAGCAGACCACGAACGGCATGCCAGAATGCCAGATATCGGCCCAATGATCTTTGCAGGTATCGTGCTGATGTCTTTGGGACCAGCAGCTGACAGTCAGCTGTCACGTCATAAAGACACCGGATTGCTATAGGTAAGATGTCAAAAGGCGATGGTCGAACATCAACATGAATATATTTCCGAAAATAATAACGCACATTTAAAAAATTTATTTTCCTGTATTAAGAACATGCACGCCTGACTGTCTACTATTTGTAATTGTAGCCTACTGTATTTAATTTGGATATTCCTAAATGGGATTTGTCGGTTCTTTTGATTCGTAGCCCATATTGCTAACCACCTCGCTATTGCACATTATTGATACATGCTGGTGATATCTGCATACATATCAACAATGAACTTTTTCTGGCATCGGGATGATGTAGGAATGAATTTGCTGACAAGTTGTGTATTCTGGGATTGAGCCTACTTATTTGTATAAGTGGTTTATTAAACACATAACCATTAAATTAGTGCCAAAATCCAGAAATATACAAGGAAATAAACCAATTATGTAGTCGAATAATAACTTATTTTTTAGAAACAAGATGTAAAACACTAAAAATGCAGATAACAGATCAATGTTGGTTCAATGTTTCTAAAGTATCTTTAAAATTTCCTTAAAATGACAGCCGTTCGGTATCTTTTTCGCGACAGACAACCACTGTCCGGAAAAGGACAATGTGCCGTTAACGACCCAGTCTCTTTCTGCCAATATATTTTACACCTTCTTAAAAATACAGTAGGGCCGTTATCCTTTCCTCGACAGATTATATTAGCCTGGAAATATACAATGTACTGTTAATGGCTCTGTATCTTCTTGCCAATACTTTTATGTGTACTTACAAATGCAGGAAACCGTTATATTTAACGAGACAGATAACTTGCTGCACGGGAAACGATAAAAAGGAAACCGGCATGTTTATGTCATGTTATATTCGTGCAAATATTTTGTTAGTTTCTTTAAAAAGACAATGGCCTGTACATATTTCGCGATACATATCCGCTCTCTGAAAAAGGACACAGAACCGTTAACGGCTTGGTATTTTCTGGCTAATATATTTTTAGTCCTCACAAAAAGACAGCGAACTGGTGGATTTATTGTGGCAGGTAAATGCTGTCTGAAAAATGACATTGCATGCGCGGTTAACGGCTAACTATCTTCTTACCTAGATATTTCAGTGTCCTTAAAAAAAAGCGTGCCAGTGCCGTTTTCACGACAGATAGTCACTGTCTGAAAAAGGTCACTTTGACATTGATAAAACTGGATCTCTTTGCTGATGTCCTTTAGGTGCCGTTATTAAGACAGAGAGCCAGTGTCTGTTTCGCGACTGGTGACCACTATCTGTTGAAAATCTCCGCGCCATTAACGATCCGGAATATTTTGGCCCAAGTATTTTTAATGTCTTAAAAAGGACAACGGGCTGACGTGTTCTTCGAGACTTCAAATCTTTATATATATATATATATATATATATATATATATATATATATATATATATATATGATATCTAACCGTTAACTGCCCGTTGTCTTTATCATGTCGTAGACTCTTGACATTTCGGTCAGCGGGCGGACGTCTTGCCGTAAGTTAGTGGCCACTTTGCGTTTGCTAGGTATCTTTCTGAGAAATCGACATAAGTGTAAAAACACTCATTTACTTTAAGATAGCAACATTTCTAATTTACCTTACTAAAAGCAATACAGCATTTTGTAAGCTTGTTATGGCAACTTCGGATTTCAGTATATATATATTATTAAATCTTTGGCAAATGGTATAGAGATAATTCCAACCACTTGCAATGATTTTATATAGGTTATGAGACTGTACGTTTTGTCACAGGGATCCTTTTGAAGCACGTCTTTAAAGATTATTAAGTTACAGAAAACTGAACAAGCAGTTTCAGCTAAAACGACCAATGACGTACAGTTTGCTAAGTGTTTTACAATCTTCTTGAGGTTTACGCACAAAATATATTCACTATTCAAGTTTATGTGGCTATAGATGTCAAATTGGATGTTATTCTTAATTCGCCTTGTGTGTATTTTTACAAAATAATCCACATTATACAAATATTTGTACATGAATTCACTTTATATAAACATATAACAGCAAGAAAAAAATGATATTTAATTATGTGTATTTTTATTTATGTATTTCAGGTCAAACACATTTCACATTGAGATGTGGTAGAACAGGAAACAAAGATAAATTTGATGCAGCATTTTTTGGCATTTCTCATGCTCAAGCTAGTTCTATAGATCCAATACTTTTTAAAGTAATGGAGAAAACATATGAAGCCATTATTGATTCTGGTAAGTAAGAAATCATGAGTTTGGTTTCATTGTGTAGGTTACGTTTAACTCGTTTACAAATAAGTGAATAGGAACTACAAGACTTAGCCCTGACAATTAATCAATCGTGTTTAAATTGAAAATTAAATGAGTAAAACATTTTGGATGTAAAATTACAATTCGTAAGACCGTCGATAATTGATTGTGTTACATTAGTGGAAAAACATAAAATATCCCTGTGGCTACTTTTCAATGGATGGAGTATATACAAAGAAACTATTGTAAACTTTATTTACGATACTCATTTCTTTATATTAAACAAAAATTTTACTCCTTACTTTCCATAAGTGTCGGGATATTAATAGAAATAAGTTACATGGCTATATAATATGTTACAATTCTGCAGTTATCTGACATTTCTGTTTACAATAGTTAGGGGTAGGAAGATTTCGCGAGTTCAATGACCTGAATGTTAGAATCAACTATCCTATGCATACTCAAGCCCAGGCCATTTGTCCAACAGCTACAGCTCAGTGTAAAAGTAGACAATAAACGAATAGATGGGGCTCAAGTACGTATAGTACGGCGGATTCTAGCCTGCAAGTCATTGAATTCAAGAAATTTTCCTGTCCCTAGCCAGTCTTTGTCGGTATTTTGCCAAATCTTAAGTTATCCACTATTAACGATCATTAAATACTTTCAATGTTTTGTGCTATACCTCTTTAGCTTTAGCATTTTCCATCCTTTATACTAATAATATTATAGTGATTTCCCATATTATCAGTTGTCATAAAATGTCTTAATTAGATGATAGTGAAAATCCGATGAGTTAAAATCATATCAGTGTATCTTTACCCGTTGTGTATGTAAGTTAATACAAAGAACTTCAGAAACTGTAACAAATTACTGGGGATTTCTCATGCAAATAGAATAAATGTGTGATTTTACACCCATGACCATTCTAAATATGTCAAGAATAGTATAGTTCATTGAAGACGTAGTTAGAAATGCACATTATATTAAATATAATAAAAATTTATTATGTTAGAGGAACAAAAATGTATCATCCGAATTAACAAACAGAGGATCATCGATAAAAAATTATTTTTAATACACTCAGCCCCACCATGTGTAATTTCACTGTTTTATTCCTATTATTACATAATATAAAATTACATTTGCCTTAAATTAATGTTCAGTTATTAACATGCTAAATAATGCATCATAATGATCAAAACACAAAATGCACACTTGCTACAACTCTCTATAATATAGGCAAAACTTTTCCATGTAAAACGGACACAAACGTTCCAGTTGAAGCAGCAGTGCAATATCATAGTAGTTAGGCAACTTTGCTAGTATACACACACAAATCCTGAAATTGACCATGAATATAGACCTTTTACTCAACGTTATCAGATGCAGTAAAATTAATTTTATTATAAAAAACCCACAAAAAGATACAAACCTCGAAAAAAAATTCCCTAACTTTTAAAAACTCTAGAATTTCACTAAGAATTTCGATGATCCTACTCTAGGTTACTGATGTTTTCCTCGAATTTTATTAGATTTCTCTATAATGTAAAATATTTACCGAATTTACAAATTTATTATGTTTCCTCGTTTCAGTCAGACATTTGCAATATCAATATTAATTTAAAAACGACGGGAATATTCTTCCCTTAAATCTTCCCTTCAAAACTTGCCTCATTGGCTCATGTTTCATTTCCTTAAAATTTCCAAAAATTGTATGCTGGAAGTCTGTCCATCAAAGCGGGCAAATAGCCTATTATCGTGAGTCTGACTGAATTCAAACACACTATTTAATCACACGAGATATCCGAGGAACAGTTTTTGGAATTTAATCCAACTTGTTACACATATATAGTAATACTTGATACGGCGTGAGTTATTTGGTTCGTTATGTCTTCAAAGTTTTACAATTTAAGCATTTATTGATCACAAGAGTTAACTCAAACTCCACGTTATCAGAATTTAACCAACCATGGTTCACAGTACTTACTGTATTCTCGTGACTTTTATGGCTTTGTTTATGACGTGGTCGTATTTCTTAAATGTGGACCATTTGAACTAATCCAAATGCATTATTTTTTTTGTAACGATGGGTTGGGGGTGCGTGTGATAGCACACATACTGAGGAAATAATGTTAATTGTTAACGCCGGCAACTTCTTGTTGAAAATATTTTATTACTTTACTTAAACGTTTAATTTATATTCAATAAAAATTTTTAACATCAGAAGTCCCACTCAAACTTGTCGTAAGGATTTCCAGGAAATTTCAATTACATTATTTGTTAAGTCTTGTTATAGTGAAAAATAGTTTACAATTTATATTTAAAAATCTTCATGCATTCTCGCTATAGCCATAATTCTGGGCTATACCCCTATTTGCCCAAAACAAAAAAAAAAAAAGAAATTCATCAATACCTGTACCATTGTGCCCTGTGCATTGTGCAAGACCTGGTTGGCAATATATTTCAAAAGAGTCGCATCACTGAACGACTCTTGCATTTTACAAGTGACGCTTCAGTCGAACACTAGATTCTATCCCAAGGTAACGTCCAAATTGAACTTTTTTTTTTAAGGAAGCTATGAAGGGAGAACTGCTTAAGGTCTAACCTAACGATTTGACAACCCCATAAAATACCGTGTACGTGTCTTATTGTCACGTCGAATGAAATGTTTGCCCACAGTAAAATCAATTAATGGCTTTAATATTAATGTTTGTTTCAAAGTGTAACAGTTACAATGCGTCAATTTAATGTATATTTTTACAAAAGCGTTTTAACTTTAAAAAACATTATGTGATTGTGAAAACACATGTTTAAGCTATCCTTAAGGAAACAGTTAAAATTTTAGACTATATTTGTTTATTACAATGCGTTTTTAATAACCATTATATGTAATGGTGTTTACAACAACAATCATGTGATTGAAATGATTGTAGTTTCACTACTTTTAGCAATTAATTATTGATTATTTCTGTAAGTGTGATTACGATAAATAGTTGAGAGTGTACATAACTGTATCGTGAACTATCCTCCGTTCACTCTAAGTTGAGTTTTGAAGTAAAGAAATAACGTAATATCATTGCATTTCGCTAGAATCTAATTGTCTCAATTTGTGCAGCGCGCCGACGTACGATTTCCAACCGACAAAACTGTGTAGAGTTTATATCATAGGAAACAACAACGCCCTATACATTAAAACAATATTGCGTAAAAATTTCTTACGTATTATCGACGTACGGGAACAAAAAATACATAAAAACTTGATAAAATGTTGACATCATGTGCAATTACAGTATATTTCAAAATTTAATTGTAATTATCAAGCCATGACTAACGATCATATTCAAGTATTCTGGTATTAACATAACGAAAATTTGGTACTATATGCAGAAAAAAAGTTGTCAAAAAATTAATGAAAAAACTTACTGTATAGTCCTCCTGGATTATTTTGCACTTCGTTTTGGAAAAGTTACATTACGTAAATCACCAAGCAATCTGTCGATAAATCACGACACATAAGCTATTCGTTTTTTTTTAATGTTATGCGAGATTTTTATTCTTGCCTTACAAACAACACAGCACTTTGTTTAGTAACGAAGACATATATCCACGTTTCGCAAACCATGCAAGACATTTTCACTGTTCGCGTCCAGCGTCACATAACGTAATCCGCAAGCGATGTAAACATAAACCGACGCAATGGACAGAACGAAATAGATCAAGAAATTTTGGATCGGACAAACTGGAACGGAAATTGGATACACGGAAAAAAATAATTCGCAATAGCTACAACTTTGACGCGTTAATGTCCAAAAAAGACTTTGAAACAAGTAAAACATTATATCTGATTGTGATATTTCTGACTTATTTTTAGTGTGGTAATTATTATTGGACTAAACGTTTGGTATTTTTAGAGTATCGTACATCTCTAAATACTCGCAAGTGTACCAAGAAACTCGTACGTTTTACAGTGCGTCAGTCGTTAAATAACTCGTGAATTACATGTATAGACATGTCATCCGCTAACCATATTAGTAGTTATAAACATATAGCGTCGTAGATTGTGTTTGGAACGTCTGTATATTTTAGATATTTGTTGATAAAACTCTCTCTTTAAGTGAAGAAGTGGTTCACTTACATATACACGAGAGGTAACAAGGATCTACTTCTTATGCAAGATCACAATGCACGGCAGTCGGCAGCCAATGAACATGTTTGTTTATAATTTGCTTTGTTTAGCCTAAAACTCAACTTAAAGTGAACGGAGAATAGTTGTATATGAAAATGAGAGTCTTCCTATAATATATATGTCCATTCGTAGGGCTTAAACTCAAGAAATTCGTAATAAGCCAAAGATTATTGTCTAATATTACTGAAAGCGTTAATCGTCGATAAAAATGCTGACATCTTTACTAACTCCAAAGTTTTTTTCTTATATAAGCAATTACTAATTCTAAAAAAAATAATACCTAATAATCATATTCATTAAATAAATTAAAATAATCGTTAAGCAATCCACAATGTTATACACACGATATTTCAACAATTATTTATGCATAAAATAAAAATTCGCAGGGTAAGATGAAGTAAAACTGAAAAGAAACCATATATAAGGGACCGTATTTTTAATTTTAATGGTAGCAAAATTTAATTGCACTTTCAGTTTTATGGTATTTCCTTAGCTCGAAATACTTTGAAATTAGTTACGAAATATGCCAAACATAGAACAAATACACTATTCTTTCCTAATAATATGCTGCCGGAAGACTCAGAGAGAATTAAATTTTTTACATAATCTATTCATAAGAATGCGAACAAAGTTTCGTGTCGACTAATTATTTTAGATAGTTTTAATTTGCAATCTTCAGCTAAAGGAAATAAATTATATTTTATGTGTTATGTACAGTATACTAAGAAATAAAAGCAGTTATTTTTCTTAAACTACGTACAATTCTCAATCTTTGTAGAGTCCTTTCAATTATTTGATGTGAGGCAGTGAAGTGATAAGAGATATCAATTTTTTTAGAAAAGATTTTTTTTTCCAGGGCGAAACCCATCTGACCTAAGGGACAGCAGAACTGCCGTCATTATTGGATCACTACTCAGCGAATCAGAAATAACGAAGCTAGTCGATATTAAACATTTGCAAGGTTTCAACGTTTTGGGAAACTGCCGTTCTCTGTTAGCAAACCGAGTGTCATACTGGCTAAACACGAAAGGTATGAAACTAAAATGAAAATATTTTATAAGGTTATCATCGTAGTGAAGATAAGACCAGTTAACAAAACAGAAATGTTTTACGTTTCAGTACATTTGGCGTTAATTATTTAAATTTTAAGTATACTTACCTTCACTATTTGCTAAAACTAGGTATGGTGTACAATGATATGTCTTTATGGTATGTTTATCAGTGAATTCCAAAATGAACTGATTAATGATTCATTGAACTGAACTGCATGTGCATGTTACCGTGTCAATATAAATCATTAATAAAATGCCGTATATATATATATATATATATATATATATATATATATATATATATATAAATATATATATATATATATATATATACATTAGTACATATATACATATATATATGCATATATATGCTTATACACGTATACACAAATATATGTGTGTGTATGGGTGTGTTTCTCACTACGTCATCTTCATGCAGTCGAGTTCCAAATAATTCATATAATCCACTGATAATGAAGAATATGTGAACAATAAAGACAGTGTTATTTGTACAGCAATATAAAACGTAATTCGTTGTCAACTCCAGGCATCTATATTATGCAGGAGTCATTTCTGTTTTGCGTTTTGTGGACATTTTTGTTTAACGTTGATTCGTTATATATGGGAATATGTAGATTTCTATTAATTCCGAATGTCATTTCATACCGAAAAGGGGGATACTGAACTACTCAATTTGGACAACGATAAACGTTCCAAAATATAACAGCATGACAACAAAACAATACAAATGTACCACATTTTCGGAAAATAAAACTTATACCATACCCTCAAGAAAAGTATTAAAAACGGGGTTCAAATTTCACGTTGTTATATTTTAGTGAATATACTAAAAGATTATGATGCTTCTCTTAAAAATACCAACAATCTGAGGTACTAGCAGAAAGTAACTCCATACGTCCTTCGTTGATGGTAAAATAACCATATTAAATTTAGACCAACAATATTTTCAACAATTTACATAAATTATAATGATAAGTGTAATTGCAGCCGAAGTGCACATTTTCTTATGTTCTTCTTCTAAGAATTAACTGGAGTGAAAAAACAACAACAGTGTTTCAAAATATCTTGCTGGTCGAACGTTGCTGTAGATAAACCAGTTGAGATGTCTAAGAGTTGCTGGCTTTAGAACTGCGTAAAGAACTACAGAAGCTAAGTTTTTACATTGGATACAGTACATCAGCCAGCACGGGAATAGATCAGTTTGTAACCCATAAATAAAATACGATGCGGTTAGCGAAGATGGCTATCAAAAATATATTACACTGAGTTACATGCTACACTTCTGTAAATACGTATTATGACACAATCACTTTTTCGACGGTATACAGTTATTTTAAGGGACACTTCTAACATAACATGGCATGCTACAACAAAATACTATAAAATTTAATGATATACAGCTCATACCAATAGCTTTGCTGAACACGCGAAAAATTTTTTTTGTAGCAGTTTAGCTACGATTCGTTAGAATTTGATAGAGTGTATATGAAATTTTATTGAACCTTCCTAATATATCAGCATTAAACAATTAACTCTTGTTATTATTTTGAGATTAAAAATTTGTCGTTTTTTAAAATAGTGTAAGCTAGAAATAAATTTAAGTAATATACCAGATCGTGCTCTACAATGCTCTTTTATCGTAATACTGTGAGAGGGCTACACCAACTCGTCTCGCTAGAGTCGGTCAGATCCAGTATTCTCTTTTGATAATATGTGGTGTATAAATGAACGCCAAATCACCAACTAAAATCTACATTTTTTTTAGTCGATACGTAAAAACTAAACCAACACCCTTAGAAAATGAATTTCCCATACTCTGTGAGAAACGTTAATCCAGAATGATGCGTTTGTTAAGCGTATTCTGTTATGCAACGATTTTGTTGTCATAGAAAATTCTTCAGGAAGGTTTTTCCGCATTAGGTTGCAAATAGAGTAATATCTACAAATATATTTTTTTTAATTGGATTCCTGAAACCTAGTACGTAGTATGTTTAAGTACTGCAGATTGATGGTGATGCGAGATATGCTACAATATCATTATCATTTGACGCTGATCACTGTTTCAAAACGTTTTGCAAAATTTCCCAAAAGACAAAAAAATTGAAACTATTTAAAATAAACAAAAAAGAAATCAGAAAAAGTTTTTTCGGTCGTCGATGTCTTCTTCGTCGTTTCCGCCAGTCATCATTTCATCCATACTACTCAAGTTTTTCTAATTACTGTACTCTCTTGCGCTCTACACACATTGTTTACGCTATTTTAGGCCGTCATTTTGAATTATTGTTCCCATGAATGTTGCATATATAATCAATAGATTTTTACGGGTTAATTTATTTAAAACTAGGTATACCTTGCCAAACTTTTAATAAAATAATGTTTCTTCCACTTGTCGCCAGGTAACTTCACCATCACCTTTACTTTTTACGGCCACATATTAAAAGTGCGTAATCCTGAAAAAAAGGGTTATTTTGTTGTAATACCGCATTTTATCTCGTACTGATTTATACAATTACATATTATTTAAATATAAATAAAATTTACTTTTGTGTACACAATTCTCGAGTTGTCACGTCTCCCCTTGTTGCAACAACTTCAGGGAATCGGCATCCTTGACGTCACGTAACACGATACTGAGATTGTTTATGCCAATGCTTAAACCTCCAACTTCATATTCCGCTCTTTAATTACCATCTACTATACACGAAACACAACTCCTTCTCCACCTCCTCTTCCACTTTATTCACAACATATCTGCATGTAACAAAAGACTCGGGCCGGGCTTGCGATCGCTAATTCATTCCTCTTGTATTCCGTTCTGCAAGCAGCACTACTGGTAAGGAAGGGGTTACCTTACAAAATTACATTACATCTTAACTGGTAAATCCTTTATGCCCATAACATGTAATCATACATCATCCTGTATCTCCGAAACGGTTGATTCATTGTGAAAAATATTATGGAAACATTTGTGGGAGTTTTAGCCGTGTTTTGTAAAAATCAATATTTACACTGTAAAAAATAGTTTGTAAATTTGTCACACATGCGTATAGGAGCGCTAAGAAAGCAGGTATGGTAGAACTTATTCTCAGACATCCATGGTAGCACTCCTAAACTTTTTTATAAAACATTCACGTGCATACTAAAGTTACCAGACTTGTATTGTGACATCTGTAAATATTTGCATATTTTCATGGCGGAAGTATGGTAACTGTCTACTGTGTTTTGGTTAATTACTTCCAAACTATTTATGAAGTCTTTTTACAGTGTACAAAGCAAGGCGATAAAAACTATTAGTTTCCCAAAAGTATGTGTGGCCCTGTCTCTCATAGAATGGGTACTATATTTGGCACCGCTTCTAAAATAGTCTAAAGTGGTCTATTTACCAGCTGTACCAATCGGCTAGCTTTATTCACAAAGTACACGGTTAACATACTTAAAACCCACACAACAAGACAGACGATCATAACAGCAAAAAACTACCAACGAGAAATAATTTAGTCGGATTTACATCTTGCAATTCTATCTATTCGTAATGTGGTTCGTTTACGGTCCTGAAAACTGCCAAAATCACTGGTAAAATATAAGTACTTCAGGCAGAGGTCAGTAAAATTTAAATTTTCGTGTGAAAGCAAAATGCAATAGCTAACTCACTCACTCATCACCGCGCGTGCACAGACCAAACCATTTGACGTAGAAACAACAACCAGGAAAATAATGCATTTTTTTACTTAGACACTTACTAAGATGTGATTTTATGAAAGTAGAAAATTGGATTGATAAAGCTGAAGTATGTTTTCGATGAATCGTCTACTGCCAATCGTCGTGATTTTAACTTCTTTGGGACACTCACAAAACGTGCATTAACCAATGTCATAATATTTAATGCAAAACATTAATGTGGTACAAGACCCTGAAATGTGTTACAAATTAACTATCGATACATATCGGAAGCTTCTGTGAAATATGACGAAACCAGATGAAATGTGTTTTAAATTAATCATTGACAAATCTCAAACCCAACGAGCTATCGTAACGGTTTACACTTAAATTTTACACCCATATAGTAGCCTTAACAGTGATTAAAGTTTTTTTTTTCCTATCGAAATTCAACTTCTGTGGGCTGAGAAGACATGGAATGTGTTTAAAATGAAACATTTACAGCCATTCATCGAAATCTTCGAGAAACATAGTTGTTTTTCGCTTTATGATAGTTAATATATAAATGACCGTAAACAAATTCCATGATTTTTCTAAAATAAAAATCTCAGGCTCTGAAGGGATTCATTATGTTTTATATGAATCACCGATTAAGCTTCTACTCAATACGTTATTGCCGTTGATCACTAAGTCTTGACTTAATCTGTAATTGTTGCGGTATTCACCTAAATTGGGTGTTTGTATAAATGTTTAACATTTAACAGTAAACTGTGTGGAAATTCGACCACTAGAAGGGTGAAAAGCTGAAAATTATTTTTGGGTCGCCCATGGTATGTAAAGGTTATCTTTATATATATGTTATGCTTACGCATGGAGGGAAAATTAGTTGAAAACATTTGAAAACTTACGATTAAGAAACACAATTACGACCGCCGGAAAATAACTTCAACTGGAGCGAACATTTAGCAACTATATTGTTTTGTATTGTTTTAAAATCTTAATATGTAATTTACTTTTAATGAACTTTGGGCATGACATATCGAGGGCAAAACCATCAGTGGTTGTACTCGCTTCACCACACATATACCACTTACACCGTCTGATATCCAGTCACATTCAATATATGTCTTAATATAGTCATATATAGGCCAGTGGTAGTCGTTAAAATTGACAGCGACAGACTGTTTTTCGCGTGGGCTGCTATAACTACTTAGCCTGCTGCAGTGTATGTTCAACCTGCAGCTTCGTTAACCTAACACTAAGGGCCAAAGTAGGTACTGACCTAGTGTACAAAAGGACCTTCAACAAAAGTTAATTTAAAAATGTAAGCTTTTTCTCTTTATCTCCTGTTAATATTATGTTTCTTCTACTTAAAATTAGCATATATATATATATATATATATATATATATATATATATATATATATATACACACACACACACACGTGTGTA
>PNEQ01076790.1:0-17532 GCA_003012365.1 Medauroidea extradentata | reverse complement strand
GTTAGACTGTAACTTACTACACATTCAGCTGTCCTAAGTTAGTCTCATCTCCTATGACTTATTTACAGCCACGGAAATAATTGATCATAAAAACGAATAATTCACACACAAAGATATATAGAGACACAACTCAGAAATCACCTTTATTGAATAAGTCACCTACTGGTATACTTAGCTTACAATGGTCTTTCTAAAGGCATTACCAACTATTATTTAGCGACACGTGGTTGGTGTAGTTTTTTATTGGTTCTTTATAAATTATTTGAATTTTGGAATTTTGTAATGAAAATATCAATAACATATCATAGCATTATATGTAAAATAAATAAGGTGTGTTATTTATACTGAAACATCAAAATGCGGATTACTTTTACTCTGAAAGATTTTACCGCCCAACATTTTCTTAATAATACTTATAATGCCTGTATCTCAGAACAATTATTTTTAGCTAAGCCACTATTGCTCTAGAGGTGCAAATTGCAATATCCTAAATACAAAACGGTACTATAATTATATCACTACAAGGCAAAATACGAAAACTGATTTCTCCCAAAGACAGCTTTGGATGACTTTACTCATAATTACAATTGTTTTGTAAAATATTTGTTTGAATCTTAGTACCATTAGGAAGTTGCGGTTGGTTAAGTTTTTACAAAAACGTTAAAAGTTTTCACGAAACACCCAGATCAAGTTAAATATTAATTTTCTATTCGCTGATTCTGTACAGGTTTACAATTTTTAAGGCAGACGATCCAAAAAGCAAGTTCTACCAGTGATAAATAATATTTACGAGAGTTACACCCTGCAATACTTTTGAGACGGTTTCTTGATGATGTGCGTTGGATTTTGTATCGTTTGCTGTATGTGGTCGACTGCAAACTGCATGGCCACAGCTAATATCTACCTATAATTTTCACACCCCTTTCTACCGGGTAGTAATTGAATAATTGTATTAACAATGGAAAATATAGTTTTATGGTCTGTTCAGTATAAACTGAGCACTCAGCATAACGTGTAATTAATTTAAATTGTGTTATATTGGGCCAGTATACGTTAACATTTGAGAGTGTTGAAACTTTTACTTTGGTTTTCAGTTACATGAAAGTTTTCATATTAAAAATATTAAAGATAACTGTAAAACGACAGAAAGTAAACTTAATGCAGTGCTCACTGTATTGTGCCGATATGTGAACTATTTAAGAGAAAACAAATGTTGACAATTTATTTATTGTAATTTATTGTAATAAATATACGATAGGTTTAAAAATAGTAATCATACCATATGCATCCAATCAAAGCGACCCGGGTCCGATGCCCACCGGAGTCCGTTTTCGAACTTATTTGCTGGCCAACGGTTTACCTCGTGTATATCTCGCTTTCCCCCATCCTTCTCATTTCGTCGCCCATTATTAGCTGTAAGGCGCCTCACTACATGGCATGCTTCCAAGGGCGCCGAATAGCAAGGCTGCAACAATGGTGCAAAATCCCAATGCCTACGGTCACCGTGCCCATTCGATATCCCTATTATTTAGCAACTATATTGTTAATATTATTTTGAAGTAATTATACTGATGTCTAGTTTTAGTTTAGTTTTATATTATAGCACTGATTCTCTGTTTTAATAGGTCCTAGTTTTGGATATTACTCACATGAAGTCGCTGGTGTGTGCGGAATAACACACGCTTATCAATTGATGAAAACCTATCAGTGTGATAGCGCTATAGTTGGAGCAATCGACTACGTTTTTTATCCAAGATTGTATAACGAATACCGAGCACTAAGGGACTTGAAGAGTAGCGAGAGCTACAGTCAAAATAACACCAATGGTAAGTTCTAGTTATTAAAATGCATTCGTGTATATGAATTCTTAAACTTTAGTAACACTATCATATTGTTAGTCAGTCGTTGCTGTACAGTCCTTTGTTTCACATCTTCTAATTTTTCTGAAGTACGTTTTCTGTATTTTTATCCTGTTAACTATTTGTATTTTAGTCTCTGTTGTCTCTCTCTATATATATACATTTCTCGTTCTATTATGTATGTGTGTATATATACAGTATGTTTCTAAATTTGACCATAAAACTTCAGCAGCTAATACCTAACGAAAAATGAAGCAAAAAACATACAGGACACCTAGTACCTAAACCGAATAATACGGGAGCAATAAGCCGTTTAAAATTGAAATTAGGTTTTTTTTTCTAGAAAAATTATGAAATTATATGCGATGAAAGGACAAACCCCAGAACAGTGTTTTGTGTTACCGAGATCTGTAATCCCACAGAAAATGCCCGTTCTAGCATTCCGCCACTACGCAAATTTCAGAGGTGACCACTCTTGTATGTCGTCAAAATTTGCTCTGTCTAGATATGGAAGTATTTGAGGACGAATACTTGGCGAGCATGACATGCATAACATAAAAGGTCCTCTTGTTGCAAGTGTGTAGGAGACACAATTTTCATTCACAGCGATCATCAAGGTCGTATGCTATGTGCGGCGGCACAGTGCACTATGGTATTCGTCTGCCACGTTTGAAGTAACATGAAGTCTAACAACATATGACAAACAATTACGACTGAAAATTTGACCTTGCAATGTTTAATTTAACCGTAGTGAAGACGTGTTATCCTGAGGTATGACTTTCTTGATTTTGTAAACACGAGTAAATGTATCAGGATATTACTACGTATGTGACAAACAAATAAAACCTCGTATAAACATGACGACGACCACGGTTTAAGAGGGGTTATCAAGAGCACCTTAGTGTTTAAGTGTAGTTAAACAATGTTGAATGTCATTAAGAAACCTGTTGTGTGTTTAAAACCCGGGAGGTACGCAAGTAGTACAGCACCTATCAAATGATGGCTGTGTATGTCAATAAGACAAGGTTTCAAAGAGTGGTATTAACATGTCGGTTGATAAATGCGATAATACATTAAGAGTACAAAACAACAATGTACGTATGACATGTGCATCTACCACGTATGTACAGTACCTGTCAGTTATAACCTCCCTATGTTAGAAACTCGATGGTGCAAAGAAATACAATAGTTTGTAAACACAGACATCAGTGAAGTTATTGTGACTAATTCATTAACACATACTACATAGCGGTCGTTTGACAGTAGTTTATTTTGACTACTTTGGGTTCACATAACATATATGACCGTGTAACTGTAGTACATCAGTCTTACAGGTGCTCGAACTGTCGACGATGCCACGATTGTCGAACACATTAAAACAAGCCGGGCGCGGTTCGTATCACTTCTGCAGCAGCATGTATTTTGTCGACGAAATCCTTCTCAGATAGTATAACTGTCTCGTATACTAAGCTCTCCCTCCCCCCCCCCAAATAGGCAAAAGACAATTGGTGTAAGATCTGGGGACTTTGCAGGCCATGATCTCGGCCCACAACGGCCTATCCATTTATTTGGAAATGTTTTTTTCAAGTACTCTCGTACACGTGCACCATAGTGCGGAGGTGCGCGTCATGCTGCAGCCCCATATGTCGTCGAATCAGTTATAGGACGTCTTCCAGCGACTCTGGCAAAACATCTTGCAAAAATACCAGGTACCTATCTGCATTTAAGCGAGCAGGCAACATGTACGGGCCAATTCAATGGTCACATACAATATCACACCAAACATTAGCACCAAATTGCACTTGGTGATTAGACACGAAGTTCGCGTGAGTGTTCTCTTCCGCCCAAGTGTGCATGTTACGAGAAGTCAACACAAAATCTCTTGTGAATCGCGCCTCATCGGTAAACAATACGATGCGTGGAAAACATGGCTGTACTGTATGTACATCGCTGTAGACACCACTGCACAAACTGCAGCCCTTGTGGATATTCTTCAGCCCTGAAATGGTGCAGTTTCTGTCGGCGATATGGATGGAGCAGCTGTTCAATTACAACTCTCCACACATTCACATGTCCAGTGCGGACTGAATGCGCCACTTGACGGGTGCTAGTAGATGGCACGTCATCAAACCTCCGCAGCACATCCTCCTCAAAATTAGGTGTACTTACCGTCCTCAGGACGGCCTCCGTTTGGCCGGGACACCTGCAACATGTACAGTATTGGAACAATGATGTCCCAATGTACAATAATGTGTGTGATTTAACATAATAATAGTACTGTGCAACTCCTGTACTCACCGTGAATGTTCCCTCTTCGCGAAGCCTCCTAACAATACTTGTAAACGTAGAATAATGTGGTACATGTCTGTTCGGATACTTGTCTCTGTACATACACACTGCTGCTCTATTATTACAATGTGCAGCTCCATAGACTAGGCGCATGTCTGCTATCTCAGACCACGTAAAACTATCCATTTCGTTACACAACTACGTGCGTGTCCTCACTCTGTTCTCAATACTGCAGTATGTTTCGCTGAGTAAATGTAAGGACATATCACATGGAACATCAGGACAAAGATCCTCCACTTGACGGTAGCGTGTGTTTAGCTCGACTATACAGTGTGGTAAGCGGTTATGGTAGACATTAAATTCGTCTTCCCTGTTGAGTCACTACAATTCGCGCCACCATGTTGGGATATTAGAGAAGTACTGTGGACAGCTCATAACAAGGATGTTTTGATAGACGTGCAACGGTGTCGTGAGGTGGAGATGACGCAAAGCATGTAATAAATGCACATTTCATACGTTTTGTTGCTATGTTCACCCACTTTACGGCATTTATCAACAGAAATGTTTAATACCACTCTCTGGACCCTTGTCCTGTAGACATACACAACCATTACTTCATGGTTGTTGTACAAGTTGCCTACCTGCCGGGTTTTAAACTTACAACAGATTTCTTGAGGACTTTCAACATTGTTTAACTACACTTAGACACTAAAGTGCTCTTGATAACCCCTCTTAAAACAGTGGTCGTCGTCATGTTTATACGAGGTTTTACTTGTTTGTCACATACGTAGTAAAATCCTGACACATTTCCCTGTTTTTATAAAATCAAGTAATTCCTACATCGCTACGGTTAAATCAAACATGACAAGATCAAATACTCTGTCGTAATTGTTTGTCATATGTAATTAGATTTCGTGTCACTTCAACGTGGCAGACGAATGCCATAGTGCACTGTACCGCCGCACATAGCATACGGTCTTGATGATCGTTGTGGACGAAAATGGTGTCTCCTACACACTTGCAACAAGAGGACCTTTTTATGTTATGCATGTAATGCATGCAAAGTATTCGTCCTCAAATACTTCCATATACGGACAGTGCAAAATATTTGATGACATACAAGGGTGGTCACCCCTGAAATTTGCGTAGTGGCGGAATTCTAGAACGTGCATTTGCTGTGGGATTACAGATCTCGATAACATTTAGCACTGGTCTGGGTTTTGTCTTTTCTTCACATATATTTTCCAGTTTTACGAGATAAACTGTTCCTAATTTCAATTTTTATAGGGCTTATTGCTCCCGTACTATTCGGTTTATGTACTAGGTGACCTTTATGATTTTTACTTAATTTTTATTGGGTATTAGCTGCCGAAGTTTGTTGGTCGAATTTAGAAACACACTGTATACATACATACATACATACATACATACATACATACATACATACATACACACACACATAAACACATACATATACATTCTGTGTCGTTAACACTTTTGCTACAATTACGATTACTTCTATATTGACTTTTGTTAATGTCTGAAGAATAACTTTACAGAACTTAAACACTTTTTAACAAATACATTCACATGAACTTCATACGAACAATTGGCCTTTAATATCACGTAGATTCTTATTTATATACACAACATCATTCCTAAACATTTTGTTTTAAGATTACATACGCTTAAAAAAATAAGGCCGTAAGACTTTATATGTTTGCGAAATATTTTGTCATCAGTAAATGCCTTACAAAATGTGTCGCTCTAACGCCCCAATTATGACTCACTCTATGTAGGCCTATATAAATAAATAAATAAATAAATACATAAATATATATATATACATATATATATGCAAACAATGTATAGCGTATATGTGTGTATATAGGCATATATATGTTTGTATATTGCAACGCCCCCTAGTGGTAACTGAGGAAACCCCTGAGGAAACACTTTTTTCTCAGGACACCACCTAGGATGGCGAGCGAAAGTTTGTCACCACCGTTTCCACTTTCGATGAAGACAGAAAAGCATTTGAATAAGTCTAATGGAATGTGAACTGTTTTCATTACAAAGAGGGAACAGAAATAGAACAAATCTGTGGGCAGCTTTAGTCGTCATTAACTACGTAAAATCCTGAGTTGAAATCTACACATATTAATTCAGAAAATCTTACAATAAATTTTTACTTGAGTAAGAAAAATACCGTAACACCCATAATAAGAAATAAACTTATAAAAAATGTCAACACACAAATATTTTACTAACCACGTGAAAACAGAGTAAGCGTTACACACAGTATTGAGGTTACTACTTGGAAAATAGATAAAAAATTTCAGACTTAAATTTTAATGCCATAAATATTACGACAAAAATACGTTTTTGCTACCACAACTATAGTTGAGATAATTTCTACAATATTAATTTCAAAAAGAGTGTCCATAATACATCTAGTTTCACCAATACATCTACCATATACAGAGGAATGTTACAATACTACATAGCAATCTTTTAATATCAAGTTTGAACTTAACTTGTCCAGAAAAAATGGCATAATGACACCCCAGGAATCCACATCCCCAAGTGTCTGAGTGTCCGAGTGTCTTTTGCGGTTCCTGGGGACGCTTATTTATAGTCAGTAAACTTATCCTACCCTCACAATTTTCCGTCCAATTCGTGTAAGCATGACGTAACTTTCGGCGCACCAAACGCCCTTTTTAAGATTTTGGCGCTATCTTCAAAATCAGCCTTGCCAACCGCGTAAAACTATAAAGTGGGAAGGTTATAGACGAGAGACATCCCAAGTGACGCTCAAGGCCCAATCACGAGGGAACGGCATCACAGTTGTCGTAAGTCAGAGGTACACAGTCTTCCTTCTGCTTACTCGTTCGAAAATCACAGCAGCAAACAGTCGTGCGCGTCGGAGTGACAGTTCCGTTGAATTGTCATACTCAATTTGAGGCAATTTTAGCAGCTTAGTTATAGTTGAGGAAACAGTGTATTTCTTCGTGCGTGTGTAGTACAGCAGCAGCGCAAGAAAGTTCGTCGGGTCTGCATTCAAGGTAAGTGTGTGGCTACATCCGTTTAACCACGGTTGGGTAGGCAGCAAACTTTAAAAACAGAGTCGTGATCGTCTCAATATATATACACATACATATACATGTATACATACAACGTGTGACTAACACAACCAACACACTTTAACAAGTGTTTGCTGAGTTGAAATGTGGAAATGGAATGTTTGATGATACAGATAAAATAAATAGAATGTGCTGTAGAAGCATCTTTGAGAAAATATAAAAAAACTTTTGAAATGTTTATGAATGTACTTGCTTGTCAGAAAACAATTTCTGTTTGCGACATAGTTTCACCAAAAGCAATAATAAAGTTAAGGATTTGTACATTCAATACACCTCAATAACGCTGAAAGTGGGTGGCACTCCCTTATTTCTATTTTTGATCAAAATAATTTAAAAGGGGTCTGCACCACAAAACAGAAATACCATAACGCCGAATGCCATAACTCCGAAAGCCAAATTGACCACAACGCCTAAGGCTAGAAAAGTGAGGTTTACCACAACGCCGAAATACCATAACGCCGAAAACTCTCTCTGCAAGAATGCCACAAGAACTAACTGAAAATAACTAATTGGCTTTCTCTGTAGAACCGATATGTACCACCTTAAAGCCGAAATACCACAGCGCAGAATGACACAACACCGGAGGTAGATTCGACCATAACGCCGAAACGTGAACTGTCCACAACGCCGAAAATTAAGCGCGTTGCCTACCAGCAAGGCATTAAAATGCTGTATTTAAAATTAATATCTGCTCTCGCTTGGAAATAGTACGACTGAGTGTGTTGATCATTTAAAGCAGTATTTTCAATAGGTATAACTTCAATATGTAGATATCAGTAAATAATAGATAAGAGATCAGAAACACCCCCCCCCTTCCCCCATCGCAAAATTTGCGAATGTAACTAACAAGTTTTTAGGAGCCGTGCCATAATTTTGTGTTACTTATCTCAAGCTATATTTTGTTCATTACAATGCACAAACTTTCCAAGCTTCAGGTTTTGTAATAAGGTTCCCTTACAAATTGGTTAAAGTGACCGATGAAACATGGCAAGTAAATGAAAAAAATTAATAATTTGGAAAATGTTTTAAAATTTAGTAATTTGACTGTGTATTTGAAATTAACTTATAACTGCATTTAACACATACCTGCAAGTTCATTTTGACTCTGTCCGTAATTTCAGTGTTGTGCCTGTAATAACATAAACATATTTTCGTGTAACAAGCTAAAGTTATATATTTGATAGCATATATAATTTTTTAAATGTTATATTACCGTGGCAACGAGATAAACGTGGCTTTGCTTTGAATGTATTCTGTATAAATATGTAATTTGCATGGCCAGCATTAGCGTTATCATATACATACCATTGTATTTATATTATAATTTATGTCTTTACCGTTACTCTATACTTTCCACGTTCAGTGACTGAAGAAATATAATACCTATAGAAATTAAATTAAATGCATTATAAAGTTATTTAAGAAATCAGCTGGCTAACGTACTGATATGTTAATTGTTGTGAAGAAACAAAGAGAAGAGTGGTAAAATTGGATCACAGAGAGAGGTATACCAGGAAAGTATAGCTCTGTTCACTTGTGAGATAAGACAACCGTAACTGGGAGACCTTTTAGTGGACGTGGGCTGTGATAACGAGCGGTGCTGGGACAACAATGTTACAAATCGTTCGGAGCAAGGCACAAAATGAAGCAAGTTGTCCTGAGACAAACACGTTTCCATATTACAGATTATTTTTAACTTACGGGATGTCTCATTATACTATAAAATTAATTTTTTTGTGAATACCTAGCCTAAGAATAATTCAAAAATAGCAAATTTTTCTAAAGAACAGCATAAAATTTCTAACATAATAAAATATTGACACTTAGTAGCTAAGTTTTTGTAAGCAAAGATTATACCGATATCTCGTCTTGTTTATTGTTGTTAAGAGGGTGACCAAATATTTCGAAAAGTATCGTGTTCTAAGAAACAAATTCACCCAGGAAATTCGTAAAGCGAAATTTGCGTATTCCGCAGAACTCGCTAAATTAAATACGTCATCTGCCCAGCTATGGAAAGATCTACGGGCGTTAGATTAAGGTAAGAAAGAAACCCCAAACGCGTGTGATTTCAGTCCAACAGGATTTAATTATTTTGTCTTACACAATGCTATTATGGCTACGTGACTTAAAATACATTACGCTGAGAAAACTATGTATGCAAAATTTTTATTCACAGGAAACATTCGAATTTTGTAACGTAACCAATTGGTTGTATAAAAAGTTTTGCGGTTGGCATAGATAACACATCGATACACATAATAAAATTACTTCTCCCTTGTTTAATATTGCCTCTACAAAGTTTAATAAATTTCTTATTGACCCACTCTCAGTACCCTAGCGCCTGGAAAAATGCCCTTATTATACCTATTCCAAAAACACAGAATCCCTCTTCGATATCAGACTACCGTCCAATATCTATTTTAACAGTGCTTTCGAAGACATTTGAACACGCCGTCTGAGAACAAATTAAAATTTATCTAGGCAACAATAAACTTCTTGACGAATGCCAGTCAGATTTCCGTCCTAACCATAGCACTAGTACTGCACTTGTTAACATAACTGATGATATCAGACTTGCTATGGATAGGAAATTCACTACGCTTTTCGTGCTATTAGATTTTAGCAAAACCTTTGACACTGTCGACCACGATATTCTGCTAAACAAACTCGATAAGAATTTTAGTTTCTCAACGAATGGTGTGACCGCCGCCTTTGTCTTCTAGCTGCGCTGAGTTCACAAATATCCACCCCGACAACAGCCACTTTATTTGCCTCGGTCCAGCTCAGCGGGTTTTCTGAATAAAAACAAACACGTTAGATAAGTTCGTCACGCGTCTACCACAGCCGTATTTTCCCTCGCTTAGGGCAGAGACAAAGCAGCGATAAATAATAAGTACCGTCTCCCTCGATTGGAGATTGGAAGTTCACAAAACAACTGACGAGGTACACAACTGCTCGGTATTCCGTGTTTGACTGCCACGATTCCCGACAAATTAAATCTTACTGGAGCAATACGATGACACTCTCCAGGAGGACAGACGCCCGCGCCGCGCGATACGTCCTTATGCCTCGGAGACCGCCACACTTCTCTCTACCAACGCTCACGAAAGCAAGCCAAGCCACGCTATCCCTCCCCCAGCTCCGATCCGGCCAATCGGAAGCTTCGTTACAAACTGCCCTGCCCTGTGAGCCACACTGAACCTAGGCGATTACGGTTGTATTAGACGTCATTTTTATTTTCCAAGCAAACATAATACATTAATTTAAATTCCTGACACTTGGATTACTCTATTTTCTTTTCTTATTACTAATTATTACATATAACTTAAATTTAAAACAACGGCCAAGTGTGATTGTCAGTTGGGACGCTGGCTCCCCCTTCTCCGTCCGCCATCTTGGCTCAGCGGGGCGGCTACCGTCCACTCCTGCTGGGCCCCACATTTATCTTTGTTGACAACCCTTGTCTAGGGTGAAGGGAAACGATTAGTTCCACCCTCATCCGCTGGTAATCAAAATACTAATTTTACATATTTACCATTAAACTACTTTTTAATAAATTGAATAGACAAGCTGAGGTCCTACAGAGCCCAACGCAACTTGAACTGACTCTGTAGCCCTATTCCTTCCATTATTAGTTACAATCAAATCAAAGAAATTCTCACCCTGTAATACTACCAACTATATATCTCCTGAAATTAATAACATTTATCCTCCCCACTCTTATTTACAAACATTTGTCTAATTCACTAATAATCTATATACTGTGGCACGGAGGCACATTACATCTACCCTCTGTTTTCACCTCGAGGACCTTGAGACGAGAGGTGAAAATATCGCCACCAAGTCTTTCAAGTGTTTTTTTTTTTTTCGCCTATGTCTTTATTTCATTTCTGTTTCAGTTTAAAAGTTTTTCTTCTTCGCGCACCACTGGACTAATTTCCACACTTTTATTTTTATTTTTTTTTCTACTTGGTCGGCACTAGCTTCCACTGACCCCTGGATGTAGGTAGGCGTGCCCTTAGGTACCGCCGCGCGATCATTTTGCATGAGGCGAGGCATGTAGGAGCATAAAAAAAACAGCTGACAACCCCTCTGGGCCTGGTGTTTAAACCGCGGCTTGCTGTACAATCATTGAATATATAGAGGTATAGAAGTCGCACGGGATACGATTTATTCTACACCGTTTCTTGGCCGGAGTTCGGCTAGTTGTTAGCTCCTCCGCTAGGATGCACTACGGTTGCCGTCACCCCTCTCCCCCCTCGTCAAGGTCCCTTCTTTTACCCCTTCCCCTAGCTCATGCCGACCCTCTCCTCTTCCAGACCTAACTCGTCTCCCCCCCTCCCGCCCAAACCTTCGACGATCTCATGTCTCCTCCCTTTGCAAAGGCATGTTGGTCAACAGCCAGTTTCTCACTACTCGAAAGGAACGAAACATTTCAGTATGTACCAATACCGGTTACGTGCGCCAAAGGTTATCTTAGCGTACGCCTCTACGAGTGTATAAACAATTTCAAAGTTGCTCTAAACATTTAAATCATACTTAATCTTATATGCCATACAATACATACATATATACCACGATAAACAAAACAACCAAAGAAAGTGACACTACTTTTCCGAGATATGTAAGTTCTCAAATTTTAAACAAGGATAAATTGGAACACATTTGATAATTGAATACAACACATTGTGTGTGTTCAGTAGTCTACAGTTTTATTTATTTTGACTTATTTTTCAAATGGCGAAGTTAAGGCATGTAGCCTTCTCTTACACGTAACCTTTTTTTTTGTAGATGCACAAAATAAAATTACATATACATAGAACTGCTAAAAACTAAGAAAAAATTTTAAAAGCTAATGATGACTAACATGACAATACAACAGACCTCTTTACATATTCGTGTGAATTAGCGACTAATAAACACTCGTACAGAGTTTATGATTTTACAAAAATATTCTCAACAAAAAGTCCTAACTTGTTGTTATGTAGATATGCAAAAATGTACGTATGCATAAAACAAAAAAATGTAAAAAAAAAATAAAATTGATTAATTTATGTGACAAGCAAGACAACAACCATGTAGCACTTTACAAAATTATCAACCAATAGGTAATGTTTACTAACCTTAGGCAGCTGGTTGTTTAAAATATATATATATATATATATATATATATAGATACATATAGACACATATACACATATAGACAAATATACACATATATACACATATGTATATATATGCATATATATACATATAAACATATATATATATACGTACGTACATATATACATATATATACACACATATATATAAACATATATATATATATATAGATCAGCTAAGGTCCTGCACAGAATAGTAATAAAATTAAAAATAGACTATTATAAACATAAAGTCACACATACAGTATTTACAATTAATGTGGAAATAATTACAGTTCATGGACTGTAACGTCTTAAAATACAGAGACAAAAATAACTAAATATTATATACGGCTATCAACGGTTTATTTATAACATTGATTCCCCACACACAACTCTCATAAATAAGTACCTAATTTACAGCAACATCCAAACCGAGCAAAATAAACCATTGGCAAAACTCAGCGATTGCATTGAAAGAACCCTGGTTCGTATACCAACCAGGCCATTCTATTTTAAGTTTTCCACAGTTTTCTGAAATCCGGTGTAGGTGAATGCTTGCATTATGCCTTAATATAGTCCACTCCCCAATCAAGATTGTATGAATTGAATATTGAATGTCTCCATCATTTTCTTACTCCTTCAAGAACAAAATATTATAAATTATTTATTACACCAAATTCAGATATCCCCACATTGCTTCAAGAAAATCTCTTTGGATTTCCTTCAATAAAAAAAATTAGAATTACTGAAATAAATGAGTAAAAATTATAATCAAGATGTACCTATGATATAATAACTGTTGTGTAACAAATTATGAGTATTCATTTATTACAATAATATATTTATCACACTATTTATGACTAAGTTCTAACCAAAAATACTTTTACAAATCAGACAGTCATAAGCTGTTCAAAATATGACCTATTAACTATATCAGTAAACACTCACTATAATAAACTATAATATAGGAGAGTATGGTTATTTTAAATTTTACTGCTAAGAAATAAAGAAAGTCGGCGAAATTAGGCTTTGATAATTACAGAAATAATTGACGAAGATTTGCGAAATATGACACACAAAACAGTATATTTTAAAAGTGTAAAATAATTTGCAATATGTAACTGTTTACGGTACAACTTGAATAGCTTGTCCAATATCTTTGTACCATTATATAAGAAGAAAACAACGATACAACAAAACAAATATGCGCATCAAAAGCTTTCGTTATACTAAATCATGATATCCTTACATAAAAACTAAGCAATCGTGAGTAGGTGAATGATTAAAGATGGTTTGAACTAGTACTAGAAGAGTCAAAATTCACATAAATTATCAACATAGTGAATTTTTCTTTAGTGGAATACACAATAAATAGCCAAAGAAGAATCGTATTATTTATCTTCGTAAATCATTATATAGCAATGCAACTCACTGGAACATCAAATATAACGTAACAGGCAGTAGTGTTGTACATATAGACAAGATTGCAGAAAAGAAAGTAAATTAAACTGAAACGAACCATCTAATAAGGCTCACGAATAAAGTTGCATTTAAATAGTACAGTAACAATCAAAGTAATCTACTTACATTTATACATTTTAACAAATATATGTTGTAACAGAATCAGTATAAGAAGAACTCGAAACGTATTTTGAAATATAATAAATGACAATGTAGTTGAAATAATCAAGTTCAACATTAACATATAAGTACCTACGTTGCATTTCCACAGAATTTTCTTTTACCCCATACAGTAAAATTTATTAACATTAAAATAGTTCAGGATGTATATAAATATTTAAATCAGACCCACATTAAGTATGAAAACAGTATAAAATATCAATAAAACATTTCCAAACATACTGTAAACCTCTTTTTAAAGGTCCATTGGATCTGATACTACTATGTATGCTAAACGAGTGCAAGTAAACTTCTATTCCATTCTACTAATATTTATGTTATTTTTTATTGTAATATGACGTATATTTATGCTTTTAGAGCTGTATCGAGCACAAACCGTACGTAAAACTAAAAACCAGGAACATGGCACGGTTTATTTTCTGGTAAGACCTACTGTTATTTAACATTTTATGTTTAGGATGTTCCTTCGCGTCATTGTTTTTACGTTTTGAATTCCGAACTTGTCTCGACATTAATTTCACTTGGTAATGCAAACGACATCGTATCAGAGTTCGTAGCATACATTTCTCGTGTGCCCGACAAGTATTGAACCATGTGGAAAAATACGACGTATTTGTTTGTTGTTTGATACGCGCCTCTATTAGGGAAGATACTTTCTTTCATATCAAAATGTTTCATAGCAGTTCGAGAATACTTGTAACTAGAAGCTGGTAATGTCTATAAGCACGTTTTATTCTGCTTTTAGATGAATTCTGCATTCAGATGACGACCTTTGTTGCCACAAACGTAATTCCTACAGTAAGATGATGCCTTATATTCCGATTGGTGTTGCTCTTGTCAGCCAGCTCGCTGTAACAGTTTGGGCAGTTGAATGTAGGCCTAAGACAGCAGATTATCCATGACCTGATTGGAAGCCCTCTGAATGCAAACTGTGACACGTTTAATCAAACCTGTTTCAGTCAGTGCTTCTAAAACTACGTGAAACAAAATCATTAAGGGTGTTCAGAGGGAAAAACCGTAATTTCACATTTGAATGAAATAGTGGCGCTGCTCCATACTTACATCATGTCACCCCTCATCAGACCTCGATGTTAGGCGCTGAACAAAACCTCTCGCCCACAAATGCTCATTCAGCTGCAAAAGTAAAGTTTTTTTTTTTTCGTCTTCTTTCGCTGAAAATGCACTTGGCTCCGTTTCATACTAAGATGCAATGTGCGTTATCGACGTTTATCTCTCAGCTTTGGTTTTCTTGGAGCATTGTCGCCCTGCTGTTATTTTGCATATTTATTGAAACTGTCGCCATTTACTAATCCCTCAGGCATTTCCGTATTAGAAGTCTTGATTGTGTGACACATATCAACGCTTTTTTTTCTGGAACGTTTTATTCTTCATTTTGTTTGGTATCGCAAGAGATTTGGAACTGTTTCATGTTCTGTGTTTGAGCACTAGGGGTGCACATACGAGGGAGAGTAAAATAATTTTGTGACTTTCATATTCCATTTTTGAACTGGTTCGGTTCAAATCGATCTGCACAAATTACGTAGTGGGTCAGGGACGTATCTGGAACTTTACAAGTTTATCTTTTCCACTCTATAAAACCCACTCCAGGCATCTAAAAATATTTTAAAAATCTAACGGTCCTACAGTACTATATTTACAATTAATAATTATATTTCACAGCTTTTTTAATTACTGAAAATCGGTAAATTAAATCAATAAACTTCTATGCACGAAAATTCAGAGATCAAATTGTTAGTGAATGATGAGTTAGTGGAATGCTATAGTGTTCCAGGTATAAATGTCTTACAGTAAATAAACCAAAACCACAAATATCAACCGTAGGTTTATACTGAGTTCAATTAAGCATTATTAACAGTTTATCCATAAAATTTTACATACTTCTGTATGCAGTTTCAACAGAGTGTACGTTTTACGTAGGCAACATTACTTTTTACAATGCACCACACGAAATGAATGAATATTTTGATCTTAAATTTAGGCATACACTTTAATCGATTGTAAATTCGCAGCATTATTCGGTGCAAACAACTTATTGCTATGTGGTTCGTATATGTGCTTATGTACAATTGCATTTAAGCAGGTCATGTTAGTCACACCTTGTGTGAGAACTGTCGAAATATTTGTGATAACGAAGCAACTGAGTTAATAAAATCAGATTTAGTATTTTTAAGTAAAATTAATTAATGCATGTTTTAATTAATTTTACGAACTTATTTTATTTTATCTTAGAAATATATTTTATTGTACATTATTTCGCAGCTCAAAATCCTTTTATTTGTCTCCCATACGGCCTTAGAAGTAGAGGTTTGAAGCTGGACACTTGCCTAAATGTCAGCACTGTATTTCTGACCACTCATGAAATTCCTAATATTTTCGCTAAATCCGGAGCATCAACAATGGTTTATTCGTATATTAAAATTTTTGTTCATGTGAAAATCAGACAAGCATAAGTAATTTGTAACTTTTTATAATAATTTACGAAAATTGACACTCAAACTCAAAGGACTACGATTTTTCGTGATAGTGCGTTTAAAGCTGTGAGTAGCATCATACTAGACTACTTAATTTCTCCTGAAAATTAACGTCATACTATTTGTTGGTGTTATACGTACTCGTGTCGTATTTATTTCAATTAAATTAGGCACTTCCACAACTCGCAAAGTGAAGAAAAAAGTACTGAAAATGAGAAATTTTGTAGAACCTTAAGAACACTCAGATAATTACATTTGTTACTGAATTTTCTTACAAGTAAATTTGACAAGTTCCATTACTAGGTGGCCCGTGGAGGTAGTATATTTGTCTTACAGAACATATTCATGCCGTTACTTATGAAAACAAAGTTGGTAACATAGACCTACCAAAGAAAAGGAATTGATTACATAATGTTGCAAAAGTTTAATATTAAATTAAATATCAACATCGAACTAGAAATTTGATAGCTTAGCAATCCTGAAATGCACTAAAAATCAATACATTTAACTATATTCAATTTAACTTGGCAGCGTATCTGTGCAGAAACATTTAAAAAAAAATTTTTTTTTCAATTGTTGTTACATAATCTATGTTCTGTAAAGACTTGGACATTGACATACACTTTTAAGTTTTATTCTTTGGTGTTTCTAGACATGTACAGTTGGTAACTGTGGTTCTGTAACAACTATTGTTTATAGTTGTACAAGATGGCGGCTGATGGAGGTACTCCTTCAACATCTCAGGTTAGATTTCTCATTACATATTATTGTGCCATTTTGTTTGGCACCACCCTCTTTGTTTACCATTATTTTTATAATGGACGTAGTTTAGTTCTTTTGTTTTGTAAATAAGGTAAAGTGTCCCCAGTCTGTTGCCTATTTCTTTTGTAATACAGTATTGTCATTTCGAACTAATTTTTTTATTGAAATATGTTGTGTTATAATAATTTAGCTACGTAATGTA
>PNEQ01076776.1:0-20654 GCA_003012365.1 Medauroidea extradentata | reverse complement strand
CTTTATGTTAACTGGTTTTCAAGTTTTGTATGAAGTAAAAATACGCAAATTTTGACTTTGAAGTGCCATTACGGGAAAACTAGATGAGCTAATTTTTTTTTCCGTTAGAGGTATATGTACTCTCAAGTAATGTGTACAAAACTAACACTATTTCATACAAATATAAAATTATGTTTTTTCCCCACTTGAACAACCTTAATGCGGGCGAGTACGACGCATCATAACGTTATTTTAGAGCAGGTTTCGATTTACTTACTTCACATACCTCATTTTGTTCCTCTAACGCAAGAAACTTTCATAATATCCCTCAAAATATTATTTTTGGGCTTCTGACAGGACTCAATATTTATGATGGACCACGTGTGTAGCATATCAAAAATTTTCTTTTCACATCAGCAACCTCCTCGCACAATTTGGTGAATGTTTTTTGAACTCTTTTATATCTTGATAGTATAATTAATCACTATGAACCATATTCCCAATTATTTACATTTCGCTTATCTCTCAACATATATCACTCATAGCTTAATTAAAAAACTAGTAAAAAATATATTCCATTTCTTTAAAATTGTGGATTGTGTGGTGCATAACGCAGAAATGAACCACAGTACTAACGTCATTCCAAAATTACAACAGCTTTTTTTTAACTTTCCCGCCACTGAGCGAAGCATATTATGTCGAATTTCCGAATATATATTTTCTGGTATGAATGTTACACCATAACTCGTACAGCTGCCGTGTTTATGTTATTAATTATCACACGTCTTATTTTACATCTTGTCTATTTTACAGTTTGCTAAACAGTTTAACAAAAAAAAAAAAAAAGAAAGAAAATATTGTCATTATGAAATTAAAAATAAATAATTTTCGTGTTAAAATCTTTGTAATATTTAAATTGGTTTTTTGTAATTCGTAAAAACTATTGGTTTGCTAAAAGTTTAGGGACATTGAAGTCATTGAATGGTCTTTTACATCAGTATTCGGAAATTAGGTTTTGTATGTGATTAATTATATGTTACACTTGAAGATTTATAGAGAAGATTTAGCTGTCAGAAATCTGTGTCATTACGATACATAAAGAAACTATTATTTGACTTTTGGTCAACGGCACTTTGTCACCTACTTACTCGCAGCCTTTATACAGAAGTAATGCAACGTAAATAAACATGAAAGGTATTATTAATTGAACTGAATAATGTAGAAACTAACATACATTTCACTTCAAACGTTTACTATATTTAACGTCAGAATATTTAAGATGTGCCGGAATAATTTTCCTTCCATTCTTGTAAAGTATTGCTTAACGGGAGAAATTATAGCAGGTGGGATGAGACTGTCGCCGCAAAAATTAATATTTATTTTATGTTTTCTCCCAGCGCGTTTATTAAACAATCACATTTAATATACAAACCTGGAGTGACCAAAGAACGGCGTTCTGAGCAATAGAACTATACTGTAAGCTTCGCTAATGTAGGCCTATATAAATTCAGGCAGCCAAAATCTCTTTCCTACTTAGCGTAATCTCAACTCGTTTTATTGTATTAACGAAATGAAATATATTAATTCCAGTATTTCATATTTAAGTTAATATTTTGGTATAACTGTAAACAGGCAATGTTTTTTATCGGTTTATAATATGTAGGTTATAAACATAAACAGGTAAGGAACCTTTCATACATATTTTTAAGTAGATGAAATATTGGCCGAAAAATCTAGAATTAATAATCCTACTTTCCTCAATGTGAGTGAAAATTGATAAAGAAAGTTACAATCTATAAAGTAGACTTATAAATATGTTTATTTAGTAATTATATGTTATCTTATAACCTATACCTAGAACAGCAAAAATGGCTTACAATCAAAGTATGGATGACGAACTGTCAAAATGTTAAATTTGGTTATAATCTGTAAATTATTTCTCTAACTATAACAAAACAAATTTTCTTATGTACGTCACTCTACCTTCTAAAACGGCGTACGTACAAAATGAATAAAACTGGTTAGAACCAAAGTTTATACGCTGAACTGCCAAAGCATCATAATTCGTTTTGATTGGTCAAACGGTTCCTGAGACAAATTAGGATTTTCTTTCAAATGGGCGATACATTGAAAATACTCAACACAAAGTCTTCTGATATTGCGAAGCCCTATAATATGTGTATTAAATGTGGAAAAGTTGTTCGTCAGATACTTCGTAGAACGACCAAAAAATGTCCAGAAGGACGCCATTTTGACAAAATGTAAACACGACGAGAACAAAACACGTTCAAGTCAGATCACCTTAAAAAATACTACTGTGTAAGTTATGTGTAGTCTATGCACACGCAAATAAAAAGTTTCTTAGATATCTAGTATTGTAAAAAAAAAAAAAAAAAACGTTTCAATGGCTACTATTTAGAAAATATGAATATGACACGAACAAAAATCGTAAAATGTGCCAAATTTTATGAAATTCTGAGAAATGATTCCTCAGATGTCGTATTAGCAAAAAAAAAAAAAAAAAAGTCAACAATTTTTCCAATTTTAAATTATGAACAGTCTAGTCACTTCACTAAGCACCACACGTGTACAATATATAATTATAGTGTGTCTACGGGCTCAAAAGTTTATAGTGGGGCATAGACACATACACACACATACACAGAAACACATACACACAGACACACATACACACAGACTCATACACACACAGATAGGAAAGCGATCTCAAACGTCTACTTTACCCTTCGGAAAGTTGGTTTAAACATTTATTGATTCATAACTCAATGCATGAAAATCAGGTGGCAGTAGGATTATAATACTGAAATTATGTGAACATTGATCGTAAGCTATGTAAGATGGGAGAGACTATTAAGTTAGATATTTAACATACTAATTCTATAAAACATACACAAGAAAAGGGTTTGTACTTTTACGGGCAAAAAAAAAATTAACAACAAAACCATTTTCTGCAGTGTATTACACGAAACAGGACGCATATATTTCAATTTTAGTATCTTATATATATATATATATATATATATATATATATATATATATATATATATATATATATATATATATATATGTGTGTGTGTGTGTGTGTGTGTGTGTGTGTGTGTGCGTGTGTTAGAAGTAATGGGATTAATATTCAAGAAAAAGAGTATTAATTTCAATGACTCACAAAAGTAAAAAATGTTACATGTTAGTCAAATTACGAAATTAACATAAATTACGTACATGGTTTGAAACTAAAGAAAACAATTGCAATATATTTGTTCATTTCCGTGCAATGGTGTGTGTTATACACTATCATCATAGGCTTATTTACTGATATATTTGTCGACTATTTTCCAAAAATCGTTTTATAAAAAGTACGAAAGTGTTTTCTACAGTTTACGTTAATTTTTTTTAAACATTTCGAAACGTTATTTCTCAACAATGCATACACACAATGCTGATAGCTGCTGGCCTTAAATCCTGTACGAAACAAATTCCATAACGAAAAGCCAATGAAACATAATTTATATTAATGGTCACGTATCTGGCGCGCAAACTGTGAAGTGGCAGGCCATAAATAACTTTGTTTTACGCATTGCAGTGATATTCGTTTTTGGGAAAATATAACACCTGCGGTAGGAAATGGTTCTTTGTTGATTTGAAAACGATAATCTTTTATGTGGACCTATTAATAAAATAGTTTAATTTATTTTAAATGAACGTACCATTAGTTAGATCTATACATGTATAAACATATGTTGGAGCTCGCTCTATCCTAAGTGCTTATAAAGTGAAACTCATTTATTCTCAAATGAATTAAAGGGCAATTTAACAACAAACTCACGTGTATTTGAATACCTTTGCAACTGAGAGTTTAGTTTCGTTTCGTTCAACCAACCTAGTTTAGTGTAGTTACACCAACTTTTTTTAATAAAGCCAAATATTTTTGCAGCTACCACTTAGAATCGGTGAAATTTTCTTGCTTGCTAATGCGGTTTTTATTTTTTTTAAGTCAGACTAAAAATTTGTATTTTGTGTTAATTATAACGTAATTTGAATCAAACCGAGACCTTCAAGTTCACATTCACTGTACAAAAAAAATGAGGCACTTAGATTTATAGTGGAGTAGGCTAAGTCAGTTACAACAGTTTTCTCGTAAACAATTCTTTGTTATCACACGCAAAATGCAATACATTCTTGCAATACGCATGTAGTATTTAGAAATTCAGTTAAGATTGAAATATTACAGTAAATTCTTTTGAAAACTGTGTATAATATGAATAAAGGCACTTTTAAATATTTGTGACTTACACCCCTATGAATCTCAGCCCCTCAAATGAATGCATACTTACAATGAAATTAATTTTTGAGGTTAAGTCTGCACAGCAGTTAGAATAAATTAATTTAGTTTACTAAGATATGCCGATCATAATTAGAAATAACAGCACAAACCCATGAAAATGAAAATATCATTCTTCCGATAAACGTTAAAAATTTGTTACTTATTAAAAAAATATTTTGTTAAACTTTCTCGCTTATTTACTACACTAGACCAGGCACACCTCCTATAAAGCAGGTGTAATTTATAATGCGTTAAATTACACTGCAGTACTTACATCAGCTTGAATGAAACTTTGATTATCCTTAGTGTGACGTCACATCCTCAGGAATTAAACGTCTTTTGAACAGTCTAGGTATACCTGTGTTATTTAATAACTACTCCAAATTTAATAAAGCGAAGCTAATATTAGAAACTCCGTAGGCAAATCTGGACAATGTAACATCTTAATATAACAGCTTGAGGTGGATAAACATACGCCAAAAAAATCTACACGTTTTTGAAAGTCAATACGAAAAAAAAAAAAAAAAAAAAAACACTCCTAGATAATATATTAGCCAACTTTATGAGAGAACATTTACCCAGAATGATGTATTTGTTAAGCGTGATCTCTTGCTCTTTTGTATCTACTTTATAGTGGTGTTAATTTTTTACACTTAAACGAAAAAGTATCAAAATTCTATTCCGCTGATTTGTTTAAAGTCGTCTTCTCCCTGTTGCGTGATTTCTGCAAGGCAGTCATTACTATGGTCTTAGTTAATTACGTAATTAAGAAAATTCTGATTAGTTGACTTTTTTAGTCAAAACCGTATAATTTCTTGTATTGAAAAAAAAATAGCTATCACGGAAAAAAAATTATTTCAAACTAAACTGCCAAACAGATTTTTTTATCTGCTCTCGTTTAAGATTTAAAAATGATTATATAAAAACAGTACAAACAAGAGAGCACGACCTTAAGGCGGTCGTCTAACTCATGCCTCAAATGTGTTGCAGTGTGTTTGCGAACAGGTTTTTTTCTACGAAACAATTCCACAAAAATGCCCATTGTACCATCGTACGAAAGAAAACACATTTCAGACAAGGTCGGAACCTCGTCGTTAAGATTGCTTGCTATTTCAAAACATTGTTTCTAAGCCCTCCAACATGGCTAAGAACGGCCTTCAAAATGTACTAACCGAATGTATGTGAAACTCAGATTGTGAACTGCACTGAATTTTGCTATAGACTTTCCACCAATAAAAATCACGTGGTCACCGCTTTACGTCCCATAGTAAAAACCGTTCGGCGGGAACCTTGTGCGCTATTTCAGAGCTTGGCTCGTTGAGGAGAAGCGACATTTGATGCGCGTTTCAAGGCCGCCCTTGTATCTCCATCACTTATGTGCCTCTAACACTTAGGTAGGCGGCGCAATTAAATGTATGAGATTTCGGCGCCAGCGATTGTTCCTTAGAAACACCTTACTCGAGAAAACTAATGTTCAGAAAGTTGGTAAAACCTATTGTCAAGAGTTTTTTTTTTTTTTTTTAAATTGGCTTTGAGAAACTTACAATTTTTAGCGTGGATTTATGTACAGTACTCTGCCCTCTTCAGGAAAGCTAGGATCTTGGATAAATATGTAGAATGTGAGAGATTGTGAGAGATTTTGATCAGCGCTTAATATCGAGGTCTTCAGCACTAGTGAGGGGTGACACGAGGGGAGTATGGAGCGGTACCGGAATGAAGGGGCGGGGGAAACGGGAGATCCCCGAGAAAACCCGCCGACCAACGGCATCGCCCGGCACGATTCCCACATTAAAAAATCCGGGGACCTACCCCACCGGGAATCGAACCCGGATCCCCTTGGTGGGAGGCGAATGGTCTGACCATTCGGCAAAATATATAGAAAACAGTGAGGGAAGATAGAATAGTAAATCAGGATTCTCACTGAGGCAAGCATCCAATGAGCAAGTTCGCGATGCTCTAGTGTATAAACATCGAGTCACGTCTGAGTGGACATAGCCCATCGTTAATAACATAGAACAACTACAGTCCGTAGAGTCATATTGCACGGCTGAATCGTAGTGTTGCGTCATCATCTGTGCGCACGTGCGTGCACATCATATATTACAGAAACTGGAAAAATTTGCTTTTTATTCGGTGCAAATCTCACATTTATATAATATTTTGTTGCTTTCCCGTGACCGTCAAAAGTGCACCGCGACTTTACGGACAGCCTGTATATGATGGGGAACGGCTCTTTTGCTCACGCAGTTTTGAAAACACCAATTCTCGCCCATTTCTACCACTAGGAACCCCGTTTTAACTGTGAGATATTTTGGTCAGCACGCAACATCGAGGTCCTTAGCGCTGGCGAGGGGTGGCATGATACGAGTATACACTCTAAATCTGAATCAGTGAATACTGACTGATTCACGCCGATGGATGGAGCAGTTTCAACAAATTGAATCAGTGAGAAATCACTGTGAAAACGGTGACTATTCACTGATTCCGATAAAGAATGCGAACATTCCACAATTTAAATATGTGAATGTCCACAGATTTTCCGAAAAATTTTCACTGATTCTATTAGCGAAAATTGTTCTTTGAAAACAACTGAGAAAAAAAACTGCGAATATTCACTGATTCACTTGCCGGATGTTGGCACTCTTAAAAGAAATCAGTGAATATTCACTAATTAAACGGTGACTATTTTCACTGATTCAAATTGTTGAAACTGCTCCATCCATCAGCGTGACTCGGTGAATATTCACTAATTCAGATCTAGAGTGTAGAGCAGCGCCCAAATGAAGGGGCATGGGAAATGGGAGATCCCCGGGAAAACCCGCCTACCAGCGGCATCGTCCAGCACGATTCCCAAATGCGAAAATCTGGGGGACGACCCCGCCGGGAATCAACCCGGATCGCCTAGTTATGTGGGTTTACGCACGCGTAATGTACTTTGAATGTTATTCCTAACTAGATATCATCACTGATGCGCATTGAGCTGTTTTCGAATAAACTTGTTACGGCCGAATATTTTGCGCACCTTTCGGCGGCCTGGGCAGACGGTCTCCTTAACCGAATTCAGAACAGACAAATGACAATTTATATAAATCGTAGACCGTGTAACAGTAACAAATGAATATTCCTCGAATATGCGAGGAGCGTGACACGACCTCAAGACGCCAGCGTTCGTTAAAAATAAAGCCGCACTACAAAGTTCGCGCAAAGGACTTTATTCCAAGTAGACGCGCGCGCCACACCTCCGCCGGGAATCGCCGAATTAATTCAGGGATTCACGAGCGAAACGAGGGAAACTTCGGCCTCCAACCACGGAGAGGCGCTCGTGATAAATAATGCGCGTTTTCCCGCCCCTCCACCCTCTCGACGGCGGCGTTTCTTCGCGCAGTGTTGCCGCGTCGCTAGGAGGTGGGGAGGGCGGTGTTGCAAGTTTACGTGGTGGCGCAGGGCATTATCTGCCGTTTAGCAGCACCCCCCCCCCCCAACTGCTCACTCTCCGCGGCCCCCTGGGCCCGTGTGGCGTGTGATGTACGCACGTTGGTTAGTGTCTGTGGTGGTCCTTTGTCTGCTTGGGACCGCCATCTTCTCTCGCGACGAGATCTGCTTTATCGCACCAACTGTTCCACTCCTCCTCCCCTCCAGGGACCACATTTAGGGGGGCAGGTGGGGCAATGCCCCCCCTGGATTTAGAATTTTAAGTGTATAAAATATTTTTTTTGTATTTTATTTAAATAGTGGTAACTGAAGCACACAAAACTGAAGTTTTATTATTTAAGTTTCTAATTTATACATGCTTAATTAATAATAAAGATGCAACAAGGTCACTGTCACCGAAAAATAAAATCTTGCTCCTCCCCAAGGAAAACCTGAAATGACGCCCCTGCTCCCCTTCCCTACTCCTCTCATACACACACACTGTACCGCAACTCCTGTTTATCCGCGTCTGAGATGCAGTGTCCTCATTGGACAGAGTTACATAGAAGGCAAAGAACCAACAAACAATTAACGGCGACGCCTACCTGCGTGTTAGTGGCTCAGAAATGACGAAGACGTAAGGGCGAGCTTGGAGCTAGTATAAAATGTCGTATCGCCTCAACGAGACAAGCGCTGAACTAGCGTGTACATTTCCCGTCGAACCATTTTTACTGTGGGACGCTAAACGGTTACCATATAATTTTATTGGCGGAAATCCTGTAGTAAAGTTCAGGGTACATACGTATTTGATATTCACAAACATTCAGCTAGTACATTTTGAAGTACGGTAGTCTGAAAAGGCCGTTCATTTAAATTTATTTGTTAGCTATGTTGGAGGACTTAGAAACAAAGTTTTAATGAGAATTGTGTCTTAACAACGGCATTTCGACATTGTCGGAAGCATGTTTTCTTGTCGCAAGTTGGCACAATGGGAATACGTGGAATAGTTTCGTATAAAATAAACCTGTTTACGAACATACTGTAGCGCATTTGAAACACGTTGTAGCGGTGTCCTTAAAGAAAAAAGGGGAGGGGGGTATTCACAGAAATATTTACTCATTTCAACATTTTTTTTATATTTGTACGAGGTATGGTTTATTTTGTAAACATGTATTGCGACAGTTTTTTTACTCTAGTAAAAAATTTTTTACTTTTCATATGTTTTGTATAATGGCGTCAAAGTCTAAATTTGCATAAACGGTTTTATGTTAGAAAGGAAAACCAACCGACTCAACGAAATAAAATAATTTACGGTGCAGAACAGTTTCACGAACTAAACTAAGACGTGTGTAAAACAGCATGGAATTTTTTTAATTTTTAAAAAAATCATAGAATTAAAGTAAAAAGTTTTTAAATATAAAAATTATTTTAAAATACAAACGAGTGTTTGATGCAGTTTTTATACATGCCTTGGTGTAGTCCGTGAGGCTGTTCTTCTGTGTAAAAAACTTCCATTTCCGCAAGTCAGCTAGTTTTCCTTTCTAGCATAAAACTGCTTTATTCAAATTTGGATTTCGACATGACATCATATAAAAAGTATGAAAGCTAAAAAAATATTCATTACAGTAAAAAAACATTTACTATGTGCGCCCACAAAACTAACCATATCGCTTTCAAATGTAAAAATTACTAAAACAACTGAAATTTTTAGTGACCGTCCCCCTTAACTTGATCCAAGCTGTTTGGGATCACATTTTTTTGTGTGTAGCTTATTCTGGGCTATCATTTATATTCAAATATCAAGACATCTTGTTAGTTAGTTTTATGTACTGGATATTCCAGAATTAGTGGCCGTAAAACACACGGATGATAGGGAAAGCAAAAAAAGAAATATTATTTATTAGTGAATGTATAGCAGGAAATGATACCCTGAAAAGTTGCAAAGGCAAACATTTTTGCGGAAATTTGAATTCCGCGCGCTTAGAGGCGCATGTCTTAGTGGTTGAGAGAATGAGCGAGCACAGCCAACTGGGAACAGAGGTAGCGCACATGGGCGTAGGAACGTTTAGAAAAAGGAGGGGGGGGAGGAGGCTACACCTTGGAACACTCAACCCCCTCTAATAAAGCGGGGTTTCAAGGTGTAAAATGGTGCAATTAAATACCTAACTTGCTGGAATAGTTCGTTCAAAAGGGATAGTTAAAAATTCGAGAGCTTACCCCTCGAAAAAAAATTATATCAGAAATATAAAAAACCAAAACATTACACACGGAAATTTAAGCAGTTATGTCTATAAATGAAGTGCGAACAAAATTTTATATATTGGCGGCATCCTTGCGATACATAAACTATTACAACAGCACTCGGTGCTGTTTGTGATGGAATCTTCGTGTAATAATCTAGAATCTGTGTGATACGAAATAAAAATAAAATTAGTCTGCAGGTATCTAAGACGTTTTTAAAGATGAGCAATATTTTACACTCTAAACCCGAACAGGGTATGTAACAGTAAGGCTGCTATAGGAAGAAATTTCAACTTGGATGATGTCACAAAACCACTCTCTTCAGGTATATACAGAAGCAGGTGCAACAAGTGCAATTGTTAGTTTGCTGGCAGATTTGAAGTAAATCACATCGTCTCCAAAACATCACTCACAGACTTGAGAGTCACGGGTCCATCATCAAAGTCTTCAGCTGTACATCGCCTTCCTACGTGGTACCTTCATCTTCAGTGATGTCATAAGTTTCTTCGTATGCACAGTTACCATACATTTTTGGTAAAGTGACGGCGAATTTTACGATTCCACCATCATCTGCAAAAGCATCAGTAACATCACCACTGGTATCAATAAATTTATCATAAGAACTGACGCTTGTTCTTGGCAATACACTGAAAAAAATAGTATAGTTGCAGGTACCATACTTGTGTTAAAATAGGGACAACAAAACAGTTTGATTGTAAGTACTACTCTGGACAGTTCCCTCAACAATATGTTTTGTAGAAGAAACAAAGAGCCTTGTTACTTTTACAAACCAGATGGTAACTTCTACAAAACAGACTGTTGAAGGAACTGTCCAGAGTAGTACCTACAGCCAAACTGTTTTGTTGTCCCTATGTTAACACAAGTATGGTTCCTACAACTATACTCTTTTTTCAGTGTAGACAGTGCCCGTTACATCCAATACAATTACCCCGTCAACATGAGCTATATCTCCAGGAGAACCCAAAAATTCTTCAGCTGGTGTACTTGCAGATCTAGAACCAAGCAAACCATGTGTCGTTACTGTAATTAGAACTTGGGTCTGCATTATGTGCTCACCGACACGAACAACAATGCTTCTACAATCCCAGTCGCATATTGTATATGTTTAGCAGATGTTCGAAACTGACCAGTCGTTGAGATTATTTGTTTAGGCATGCAAAGGTTAGCAAATAGCTCGTTATTACTTCACTGTAAATTTTGTAGCAAGGGTTCCAATGACATATTACTCATGCCATTAGTCTCACAGTTGCTGCAACAACCCACCTCGCATTTTCAGTCAATGTGATAAATGTGGCTACACTCTAAAAAATAGTTTGTAAATTTATCAGACGTGCGTACAGGAGCGCTAAGAAAGTAGGTATGGTAGAATAGTTTCCCAGACATCCATGGCAACACTCCTAAACCTTTTTATAAAACAGTCAAATGTATACTGAGTTATCAGACTTGTATTGTAGCAACTGTAAAAGTTTTCATATTTGCAACACGAAGTCTGGTAACTGTACCATACTGCGTCTGGGATAGTAACTTCCTAAACATTCAAGGAATTTTTTTTTATAGTGTAGTGGTTAAGGTTAGCAAATAGCTCATTATTACTTCACTGTCAGTTTTGTAGCAAAGAGTCCCAGTGACATATTGCTCATCGCCATGAGACTTACACCTCGCACATTTAGTCAACGTGGTAAATATGGTAAAATATTTTAGCGTAAAAGACGTCTTATGAAGAATTTGAAAATACGTGACGTTAAACCGTCACCAACTTCTACGGTTCCACCATCATCGACAAACTGCAGCACTACCAATAACTTGACCAGTGGCATCAATGGCTTCCTCGTCAGTAGATCATCTCGTCTTGGTATTGTGCACTTGCCCATGCCAACTATGTTCAAGATAATTATTACGTCTTAAACGTTCATATCTCCTGGAGAACTACTAACTCCTTTACGTAGAATACTTGCAGATCTACCAGACCCAATAGCAGCAATACCTATCTCGTTACTGCGATAAGAACTTCGTCCGTCGCTTCAGTGCTCGTTGACATGAATGCAGGTGTTTGCATAAACCTATTCACGCATTGTACAAGCACCGCAGGTGGCAAATTGACATTGACAGTCGTGATCGTGCAAAGGTATGTAAATGTCTGCAAATGTGTGGTAGGCCCTACATGGCTTTTTTTGGACTACACCAGTGGTTCTTTAAGTGGATGATATTCCCCCCTAGGAGTCGGCTCTGGGACAGCAAGGGGGTTAGGAAAATGAAACGCAGGGGGGGGGGCACTGGGCATTGGTTTTGTCAACGCAAGTGACCCAAAAAGTTTGAGAAGTACTAGACTACACAGTGAATTTTGCAACAAAGAGATAAACAAGAAGTAGTCTTTAGTTTGTTATAATATTATGGTCTTGTTTATGTGCCTCGAACAGCACAAGGCATTGATACATATACACGAGGGAAGAGGGAAGCAGTCGGCCATGGCATGTTTAAAGGAAGGAACCCGGGTCCTCCCGAATACAAGGCGAGTGTATTACCACTGCTCCAACTCGCCCACAGGCAGGAGATTGACAGTTGCTCGCTCAATACATCTCACACCTCGTAAATAATTTCGATATAGCCTATGTGGTAATATTATGTTTTCGAGGAGTAATTGTTTAGACAGGCACATTTAAGGCAATGCTCTTTAGTTTATACTGTTTTTATGATAATTATTTTTTTTAACCTTAAACGAAAGCAGATATCAAAAATCTATCTGGTAGTTTTGTTAAAAATGTTTTTTGCCGTGACAGCAATTTTTTTCAAAGCAAGGAATTATACGGTTTCAACTAAAAAAATCAACTAACCAGAATTACGTTAATTAGACGATCAGCTAAAACCATAGTATTTACTCTCATTTGGGAGTCATAAATTAATATCGTTAAAAAAGTACAAACTAAAGAGTATGGCCATGGCCTTAAATTTATGTCAAACAATTGCAAATAACTCAAATATTTTTTAATCAAGTGATTTTTAAAAAATTGAGACTGTTTACAGTCATACGATACACGATTTTGCCAGAGCGTATTTTAAAATAATGTACAGTTTGCTGGCAAAAAAAAAATATTTCCCTTCATTTTAGCTTATTTTGACCACACAAAATATGTGAAATTTAGAGACAAAAATCTAAAAATCCGATTGGTGTATTTCAACAGAACAATTCTGATACAAACGATGATATGTATATCTTGAAACGGTAGGAATGAATTTTTAAGTGTGTATTAATTTGCGTTAAAAATATTTTCTAAACCACTGCAAAACTAAAGAACTAGGTCTTCAGACCTGTAACATGCTTAAATAATGTAGCATCTAGTGCAATATGTATTACTAATGATGATGTAATATTTCTTTATTTAAAGTTTTATAAAAATGTGATTTTCTCGATTAGAGGTTATTTATTCTGAATTAGCACGGGAAAATTATTTAAATAACGTATGATAAAGTATCTGTTAAAAGTAATTTTTGGTTTTATTTATATGTAAAAGTTGTAGTATGTAAACATCGAAGAAAAACATATTTTGTAATGCATTTTTGCTGTGTAAACTATATGTAATAACTTAAAAAATAAAAATTGTGCAGCTTAGCTTACTATTTGTGTTCTAGTCAAGCAGTAGGGCCTACCAATCTCGTCTACGTAGCAAAATCCAACCTGTAATTTCAGACGCACGAAGCACATCTGAACTTCATTAAGGAAAACATATGTGCATCAACATCAGTCCTGTTTGTGTGCAGCAATGTCGAACTACCCGAAAATTTCTAACATTTACTGTCTGCGTATGAAGGCATGGAATTATCCTATCACAACTTAAACTTCGATGACATAATGTAGCGAGCATATTTACAAAAAAAAACATTTGATTTTGCAAAATATACACTTGCGTTTCTCGGCGTCCGTTCAGCGTTATATGAATCTGACGTGTATATAATTTCTCTCTTTCTATAAACATAACAGTCTCAAAATATATTTACAAAAGATAGTATGCTCGTATTCTGTTTAAAAAGTTTCACAATAAAAAAAAAAGAAAGTAAATAAATAAATTTTAACCTTTCAGGACAAGCAAGTTATTGATAAATTGTTTACATTTAAAGTTTTCCATGTTTAAAATAAAATCGTAAAACTATTTATTTAGTCATTTTAATTAACTAATTTTTAACTCGTTTGCATACACGTCTGGGTATAAACTTAATAATCTGTAGTTGAATGTACTAAAGTGTAAAATTACGCAATAGTGCCGCATCAAAGAGTCTGACCTTTAGTACTTGTGGCACTTCGACATTTATCGGTGTTGTATGTTACTACAAAAAAAACATTCTCACGGAATCTTTCGTGCCCACTGACGCATGTTAAACACATACCATGAAAAGAGGTTACTTTTGTAACCTCCTGGGTAAATTTGCATCAATTTTCATACGGAATTTATAAGACAACTTTTACTACTAAATATTGTTTACTTTTAAATATATGAATGGCGAAGCCTTCATTAATTTAAAAGGTTGCAAATTTTTTACTTACAACTGACGTGTGTGGTGACAAGTTACCACATAACTCAACATTTAAAGAAATACACTTTACCGTAACTGGTCGGTTAGCACATAACTGAAAAATAATACAAAATTATGTAGTGTGTCTACAGGCAGATGTAATTTTAAGACTAAAAATAATTAGAAGAGAATTTTTCTAGATCATCACTTTATATTTAAATTCTCAGATGAGGAGAACCGAGCAAACGGGCTGGAAAAGAGAGAAAAACAAAACCACCTACAGTTTAAACTTTATTAGAAAATGGAGATTTGTAGGCAAATATCCGAAAACCTGTCCTTTGATGTTAATTGCGACTCCTTGCTGGGTAGACTGCTCGCAATCCAATTTGTTTTCCTTGTTAATTGGGCCGCGCGGTGCAGAAGGGCGGAGCAACCAGTGAAACAATTAAATTGAGTTCCACAAACAAAAGGAAACTTCTGTGGCTAGAGATTTATCTCATTTTGAGCTTTTGTTTTTTCTTTCTTTTCCTTTTTTTTTTTTTTTCGCTAGCCTCTTACACTGTATATACAACTGAATTTCATGCTTCAAAGAAAAGGAAAGTTTGCAGTTGGTCCTTAAAAATGTTTCTCGAACAAGCTCGAAATTATCGGATCATACTTTTTTTTCTACTTTAACACGTGATTACTTCGTTGAAAGGATTTAAGAGTTTATGAAAGGATGTATCTGAAATAATCTGCCACTGGCCAGGGGTGGTTTCAGTTGCTGAAAGCTTACTATGCTGATGCACAAAAACAGCATGGACTGAAGAAAAACAAAAATAACCTCTGCAAAACAATTACGTTTAATTTTCATTGTCATTCCTAAGTAACATTACTTCCTGTTTGTTTATATGGTTTTTGTTTTAAGAATTCGTAGCAACTCTTTCTTTCCAACACCCTCATAGTACTGTTGACTCTCTCTCAAAATTTTTATTTACAAAACTTGGTTAATATTTTAGTGTTACGTAATAAACTGGGCTTTATTTTAAGGTTTTGTTGTACGTGACACTGAACTACACTAACATTCATGGACTTTTCAATATACAAATGTAAAAATATTAGATATTTATATAAAAATGTATCAACGAGTTCAAACATTTTCGCGGTTGGAGGGGGGGGGGGGGAGGAATGGGCTTGTACTTGCACCCGGTGCCCACCACTGTATGCTATCCTGTTAATTACCCAATCAGGGTCGTCGCTAGAAATTTATTTCGGATGAGGAAATACCGTCATGCCGACTTTAAGTTTTGATATACCTTTTTGACTAAAATATTACTATCGTACATACACGTGAGAAACGATAGAAATGTTAACAATAACTGTGTTATGATGTTAAAAAATTGACTTTTACAAAATTTCAATATAAAAGTATAGTGATCCTTGCAAGTGTTCTACGTATGCAACCCATGTAAACTCACTAAGCCAATGACTTTGAAATTTTAAATTTCTGTGACCAGCAAGAAATTACATACATTTATGGTGGAGTACATGGTGTCTCTACAATGTCATATTTCAGATTACCGTCAAGTCTCTTGTTACTTACATACAACCCCAAACATCAAATTCATTGCATTTTCTAACGTGGTCAGAATTTTTAACAGAGATATTACTTACATTGACAAAATTTGGGGTAAGTTCTTGTGGCTGACCTGTTAAAGAACAATTAATTAAATGTGTGCCCAATACAAATGAAGTTGGAGCAGAAGTGCTTTGAGAAACATCACATTTCACATGTTCAAATTAGAAATAGTCACTGATAGTTTGCTATTTACTATGAGTATTTTCTCGCACTTGTGAATGTTTTATGTTTAGATTACCCACTTCACCACAATTTAAGTTCACTTTGGTTTAATAAACTGTAAAGAACACGTCAAGTCAACAAGCCACATCTAAAACAACAGCAAAATTTTGTTTGTAAAAATGTTATTGTCATGCTTAAAAAAATTCCAGACCGTGGTCACACACAACTCTACTACGAGTAGCATGCAAGCTCTCTGTAACTAAATAACATATAGTTAATGAACATATTTAGAATGTCGAGAGTCCAGAAAAACCAAACATATAATTTGAACCGACTCTTTAAATTTTTTTTGGTTATTGTGATCGACTATGGTCGACTTGCATACAGTTTGTATTTGTTGTTGTGATCGACACATCTACACATCTACAGTAGGTGCTGAAATCGAATTTATTCACATTCCGGTTTGTAACCTTTTAGGCTTTGTTTGCCGTCTATTGGGGATAGTTGAAACTACTCTGTACATTGTTTACGGTCACGATGGCTTAATCAGTAAAAATTATTTTTAACAGATGCATTAGAATCGTTCTTGCAAGATTAAAAAAAGCAATAAGGTAAAAAACATTTTTCAAATTTGGGGAGGGGGAGGCTGATGGATCCCAATGATCCCCCCTCCCTTAGCACCTGAAAAAACCGATAATTTACAATTGTGAGTGATGGACTGGCTAATGACTGAAATAATTCACCTTCTATTAAACAACTTTGCTACATATTTTGATATTCAATGTGATGTGTTGCTGACAACCAAGGGGTGAAAGACCAATGCTGGCGGTCTGTCTCTGTGTGTTACCAAACTGAACGTCGCCATATTGCAGCTCATAACATGTAAAGTCCTATACCAAAGTATTTTGTTGAAAAAAATCGTTACCCCACCCCTTATGAAGTACACAATTCCCTATCTTCGGCTGCAATATGTCAGCGTTCAATTTAGTCATGTGACAAAATAACAGCGTAACAGTCTAGTTATTATATAACGTCTTTGCTGACAACAGAGGGTATATTTCTTGTGCTGAAAATTTCGAATATTTTTCTTTCTTATTTTCGAACAAGCACAATTATTTAATGCAACATAACAATAAAAATAAATAGGTTTGGTTTTGGTTACGTGTAACACGTCTTTGAAGTATAACGGAATGCCCGTGTATCAAAATTGGTTCATCGGTAGCAACCACAAACACGTTTTAGAATTTTAGGAGTGTTGGCAGACGCTGTTATAACACGTCTCACGTTCGATTGCTTCTCATGTTTACCTGCTACCATATTTACTTAGGTCGAATACTCTGAACATCATTGTTGGGCATCTAGCACATTTCAGCGAGAGTGCCTGATTGTGTTATGTCACCTCAAGCCGACAGGTACAGTATTAATTAATTTCAAATTTAGTATAAAAATAGGGCCATCGCTAGAATTCACACAGGAAAAAGCCAAAGACCGAAACAATGCTCGCCATATTATCTCTCTTATCGCCTGGCTGTTTCCGTGTCTCAGACGCGGCATTTAGCGCCTGCTGTACAGGGCTCTTATGGGTGTTCAGGTGCGTTAAAGTCAAAAATTTATATTTATATGAAATAGTGTTAGTTTTGTAGACAATACTTGTGACTACAGTTTCCTCGTACAAAACAATTTTAACCCGCATAGTATTCTCATAACGGTGTTTCAAAGCCAAAATGTGCATGTTCTGCTGCCATGCAAATAGTGAAAACCAATTGACTTACGTAAGTAAAATAATTCAAAGTGAATTAACATACCACGGGCTAAGTAATAAAATATTTTTAAAAAATCCCGTGAACTATTTATTGTATTTTGAAAAATTGCTGAATTTTCAACTTTTTTCTGGCACTTTTGCGATTTTTAAAAAAAATTCAAAATACTACGTTACGGTCTTTTAAATTCTTTATTGCATAGTTCATGGGATGTAATACCACCGTGAATTATTTTATTCAAGTAGGTCGGTTGGTTATCACTATTTGCATGGCAGCAGAACAAGCATATTTTGACTTGTCGCACCGTTATGAGAAAACTATGAAAGCTAAAATGGTTTTGTAAGAGGGAACTGTACTCACAAGTATCGTCTACAAAACTAACACTATTTCATAAAGATATAAAATTATGATTTTATAGCACTTGAACATCCTTAAGAACATCCGATTGGAGGCGTAAGTCTCCTGCTTAACTGGCTATGTTCAGATGGGCTAGGCAGTCGAGTTCGAGGTGGAATGCTTGAGATTATGTGACCTGTGTAAAGGGAAGAATAACGTTCTATGAGATAATATCCTGCTGTATGTGTCAATAAGCATGCTGTGTGCAGCTGCAGCTCCAGAGTCCCAGCAGTTTCACAGTTGCTGTCAATAAGAAATAACTATATTTTGCCCGCAACTTCAATCGCATTAATTAAAATTTCTTAGGACTGTAAATGGTGCATAATAATGTTAAGGCCATTGTTGAAAATTTAAAAAACACACACAAAAAAATAAAGAAACTAAATTCGTTAGGTACTCCGATCTGCCCCCTCCTCCATTTTCCATTTTATACTTCAGCATACACCACATTATATATACACACACTTTTACCAGTGACTTCGCTCGCGTTGATGTCCTTGAATTACCGTCATAAATCATTAAAAAAAAAATAAAAAAAAAATAATACAGTACCCACGACTTTGTTCGCGTATGATTTGTCCTTGGAAAAGACGCCACGTGTGAACCACTTGGGAAGTTGACATAGTACCTACGCCTCGGTTCCTCGCCGTCACACTTGCGTTGACACCTCCTTAAAGACGTCCCTCTTTATGTTCCTGGGACATGCGGCCCCCAGATCGCAGTGTCATCTAATGGAATTATCGAGCAATATATATCGCCAAAATATTCTCCGTGTTCAAATACCCACGTGTACCATTAGTCATGGTGCAAAAATCAGCTGAGAGACCTATACAAATTTTCATCCCCTCTTTCACCCTCTTCAAGTTTATTTTCCTTTTTTTATGTCATATTTTACTCAGAACTGTGAATGAAAATTCACTGCGTGTTCCTGCCTTCTGACGGAGTCACAGTGTGTATGAGAGAAGGCCGGCGTTAAGGGCGCGGTCTACCGCAATTTTCATCACCATTTTTTTATTTTTTATTTGTACCAGATATTTTTTTTCTTGTTTTAGACACAAAATGTGACTAAAATTGGCTCTTATAGATTTTTTATCTCTCATAGTTTTCGCGTAATGGCTTGTTAAAGTCATATTTTGCATGTTTCCGTTTTAACGACTACACTAAAACCAACTGATATACCAAACTCAAAAAAATCACAGTGGATAAAGACATTTCAGGCTACAATGACATGCTTATAAAATTAAAGAATAAACATCATTTGTATTTTTAAAAAAAATTATTGGACTTTTTAAATTTTTATTTTCAGTTTCAGAAATTTTCAAAATTCAAATAATTTTTATTCTTAAATTTCATGAGCATGTCATTGTAGCCTGCAGCTGCAATGTCTTTATTCACTGTGGCTTTTTTGAGTTTGGTGTATCAGTTGGTTTTAGTGTAGTCGTTAAAACGGAAACATGAAAAAATATAACTTTAACAAGCAATTACGCGAAAACTATGAGAGATAAAAAAATTTCACAAGAGCCAAATTTAGTCACATTTTGTGTCTAAAATAAGAAAAAAAATATCTGGTTCAAATAAAAAATTAAAAAATGGTGATGAAAATTGCGGTAGACCGCGCCCGTAAGGGCGCGATTCACCTCAGTTTTCAACACCTTTTTATATTTTTGTATTTCTACCAGATATATTTTTTTTATTTTAGACCTAAATTGTGACTATTTCTTTCTCTTAGAGAATTCTTGTATATCTAATAGTTTTCGCGTAATAAGTCGTAAACGTCAAAATTTGCACTTTACGGTTTTATGTAGGCCACAAAAACCAACCGACATACCAGACCGAACAATTTTACAGTGTATGACAATGTTGTAGGCTATGATTTGACATACAGTGTGTTTCGATTCAACACAGAACTGGCAAGTGGGCTGCCTACCCACCCGCAACCGGCTTGAATTCTGCTCGCGGCGCGCTAGCGACGGAGCTACGTTCGATTCCACTGGTTGCCGCCTTCTTACGCAGCATTCGAAACGGTTTAACTCTTTCAACATATATTTACACAGACTTTGGAATATGTTTCAACGATTTCTGCTTCAGATCTTGTTATTTAACGCTTCTGTTAATCACTTTTACGAAATATTTCTATAAAATAAACGTTTCTGAAATACATGTAACAAATGTAAAATGGTAGAACGACTAACCTACGAATAACAACACAGGCACTTTA
>PNEQ01076775.1:0-12907 GCA_003012365.1 Medauroidea extradentata | reverse complement strand
ACACAGAACTATTTCACTTAAACGTGTTCAGTTTTATGGAGCGGTTACACGAGCAACGAACGAGTTCAGATCGCAGTCTCTTCTCGTTCAAAGTAAACTGGTTTCTTTTGTAGTTTCGAACGACATATCTTCAATGCTTCTTTCCTATTGGGCTGTTTGGTGTAAAGATCTGCATAACAAATTTGGCTGCTTTTTGGACCGACATTTTGCACTCATTAAATTAAATTAACTTTCAGATGTAAAATAATTATGTCCACTCTACACATGCAATTCACGAATGTTGGGTGCAAATGTGATAATCATTAAATATGGAACGTTCAAGTTCCATGTTTGTTGAGGTTAGGATGTTCATTGCTCTATTAATCGTGAGATTTTTAAGTGTTTGCTGCAATGGGAGTTTACAGTTAAAATGTATTGGTTTGTGGACATACTCCATTGCTCATGTTTTGCTGATCAAACCTGTGTTGAATGACAAAATACGAAAACGAATAAGAAGAAACAAATTTAATAGAAAAAATGCAATCCCAGAGGAATTCTGTCAGTTTTATTTTCTTTCAAAATAATTTTTATATTAGACAACAAAGAATTCTAGAAATAGAATTTTCGATAATCAACTGAATTATATCTCTAGAATTCTTTGTTGTCTAATATAACAATTATTTTGAGGGAAAAAACTGATAGAATTCCTTTATGACTGCTTTTTTTCTATTAAATTTGTTTCTTCTTGTTCGTTTTCGTATTTTGTCATTCAACACAGATTTGATCAGCAAAACATGAGCAATGGCATATGTCCACAAACCAGTAAATTCTAACTGTTAATCGTGTAACCTCGCAAACATGTTTAGCTTTAAACACGATCAAACATGGCTGTCAAATGTATTTAACTAAACAGGTGTAACGACTCTAGTGTGACCATGGCCATTGCGAAAGTAAATCCAGTGTATTATTTTATGATAAAAATTGCTTACTTCTTTCAGTAGTATCGGCCAGATATACAAAATTATCATGACCGGTAAGAATGTATTTTTTAACTGGGACACAGAAATAGTAATTTATAAAATTGTAGTTTCATAATACTTAATTTTTGCATTCAATTTCTTGATACTTGAAAATAGTAACCAATTTTTATTAAAAATTTATACACTTTACTGACAATTACTGTATGTTTATCACAGTCTCCGTAATTTACGTATTTAAACCACAAAATTACCCCATCTTTTAACATTAAATCGTCACGATTCTTAGCCAAATTTTAGCTGTTCTCAATGCTCACGCTGCAAAGAAAAATATAATAATAAATTAAAATATTCCGATTTTATTTTTATATTATATATGTTATGTTCATGTAACACTATCAACTGTTTCTTTCTCTTTCCCGATATGTCGTTTCCCTATAGGAAGCATTACAACAGAGATTAGAAACTATGACGAGGCACATTGGGAAGAATGGTAAGTAGACTTGCATTCTTCAGGGATTTGAATCTAAGCCAAATACGTTGGTTCTTTACGTCAATCATAGATGTCGCTAAGACAACCGACATTAATTCGTTCAATTGTTTTTCTAAGCCATTTCCATTTTTGTTTGTTAGTTGACGGCCTCGGGAGGAACACCTGGGGCTGTTAGCGAGGACGGGACTGCGCCATTCTCATGGGAGGAAGGGGGGGGGGGGGTTGAAGGGACAAACACAACATTCAGTATTGAACCCAGGGAGGTAGAATTGTATTTCTCGTTGCTAGCCTGGATTCGAGCCCGCGACCCTTGAACCGAAAGTGATGAACTCTACCCTCTTATTTTACTTGACCTGGGAATGATACCAGTAACTTAACTCCGTACAGTAAGCCGGCAAACGTTAATTTTAATAGAGTGGTAAGAAATGCCAGTTGCATTTGAGTAGGCCTACGGTAAAAATTTAATGTACTTATCTAGCAGTGTATTTTACTGGCTGATATCGAACGAGTTGACGCAGTGGTATAACTCTGGAATTCGCATTCAATAGACTGCCAGTTCGAATCCTCGCCAGCGGTCCTCATTTCGATTGTCCGTCGTTCTTTTCAAATCACTCCATGCAGAAACTGGGTTGCTTTCGCACTGCGAACCGTGCTTTATCCCTTTCCAATTAAAGAATAAAAATTATTTGAATTTAAAAAAAATGCTGAAACTAAAAATAAAATTTAAAAAAGTTCAATATTTTTTTAAAATACAAATAATGTTTATTCTTTAATTTTATGAGCATGTTATTGTAGCCTGCAATGTCTTTATTCACTGTGATTTTTTTTAGTTTGGTATATCAGTTGGTTTTAGTGTAGTCGTTAAAACGGAAACGTGCAAAATATGACTTTGATAAGCCATTACACGATAACTATGAGAGCTTAAAAAATTCCTAAGAGCCAAATTTAGTCACATTTTGTGTCTAAAACAAGAAAAAAAAATATCTGGTACAAATAAAAAATAAAATAATGATGATGAAAATTGCGGTAGACCGCGCCCTTAAGTTAAACGTCTAATAATTGTTTTAAATATATGATTTTCAGCCCCCTGAAAATTATTACAAACAGCTTTTAAATTAATTGGACAAATACGAAAAGAATTCGAAAAAAAAAAAAAAACACAAATATGCAAATATGCATTGGGTACTAAGGCAAACTTTTCGGAAATAAAATGATGTTGTTGTTTCGAATCACAGAGAAATAATAATAATAATAATAATAATAATAATAATAATAATAATAATAAAACATTGCACTCAATTTGGGTGACTTGCGTGGAGAGATGAAACTGCAGCACATATGCCGGTCAGCAGCGCCCTTAGCGCGCTACACCGGTTTTGTGCCTCACACAACGCAGCCTACCTACGGAGCTATCTGAAAGAAGCCGCAGCAAATAAGCTATAAGGGCGACCTTGAAATGTGCACCAAATGCCGCATCACCACAAGCCAAGCTCCGAGCTAGTTCGCAAGAATCCGACCGGTCCATATTTGCTATGGAAATTCAAGCACTGACCATACATTTTATTGACGAAAGGCAGTAGCAAATTTCAATGCACTTTTACATAGGTGTTTCGCCTACATAATATTAGTACATTTTGAAGTACGACAGTCTGAAAATAGTTTCCCCGCACATTACAACGCATTTGAAGCGCGTGGTAGGCGGCACCCTTACGGTCATGATATTTAGTTTATTTCAAACAATTGTAAATAAGTCAAATATTTTTTAACCAAATGCTTTGAAAATAATAGGAGACTGTGTACAGGCATACGATACACAATTTTGTCAGAGGGGGTTTTAAAATAATGTACCGTTTGCTAGCAAAAAATTATGTTGCTTCATTTTGGCTTATTTTGACAACAAAATATGTGATATTTCAGGGGCAAATATCTAAAAATCCCTTTAGTGTATTGCAACAGAAAATTCAGATACAAACGATTATGTAATATTATACGTGTTAAAACTGTAAGAATTAATTTTTGATATATGTATTGATTTGCGTTAAAAAAAAAATATTTTCGAAACCACTGCGAAACTAAAGAGCGAGGCCTTAAGATAAATCCTCACGTAGCATTTGTTTACCCACGTGAGGAAATAAACTGGAAGCAATATGAGCGACACTGGTACGGGTGTCAAGAATATTACCGACTCTATTCGTGCAACGCTGAATTGTCATGGAGTGTATAGTATTTTTCTTATAAAACGTTGAAGCGATACGAATCGCATGTACAGAAAGTACGCGTAAAGTAAAACGAATGCTTTTTGTTGTATGATTAAGGTTTGTGTCATTCCACCAACTAGAATAGTCAGACAAATCCGTTGTTAACAATTTTAAAAGGCACTAAAACGTGTTTGTTTTTATGCGTGTCGGATTTTTAAAGACGTACACAAAATGCTTATAATAACTGCAACAGTATCCCATACTAACACGATCCAGCTCGTGCGCTATGCGCTGTGCGTCATATACTATGAACTGTAGTGCAGGAATTGTGCATTTTATAACCCATGTTCATAATATTTTTTCTCCTTTCTAGATGTGAGGATTATTACCCTAAAATATTGACATGTAATTTTGAAATTCTCTGTATAAAGATGTTGGAAACACGTTTAGCAGTTTCTCGTTAAAAAATATAAAAAAAATCGTCGAACACCTACAGCGCCGTTTACACGCCAGTCGAGTATTACTCTGAAGACTTGCTTATCTACTTGCTATCGCTAACCTAGCAACAAACTATTGGAGGTCAAATGATGAGGTACAATTCTGTCAGAGAACTGGTGTTTGGAGAAGGTAAGGTAGTGGACTTTACGTCTTGTCGACAGCGAGGTCATTAGAGATGGTGACACAATTTGTACAATGACAGGAGTTGGGAGAAGAGTCGGTCATGTCCTTTGTTAAATTAAGGAATCATCCCAGTATTCGCCTGGTGCGATTTCTGGAAACCATGGAAAACCGTAATCAGGGTGGCCGGAGCCGGGGATCGAATCCTGGTCCTCCCGGATACGAGTCCAACGTGATACCATTGCGCCACCTCGCTCGGTTCGTTGTTTGCAGAACACGCTCAGTTTAGACGATGTGCGTAAATGTACAGCGATTTTTTTGAACGCCTGACCAATAGGCAGTTAGCTTTGCGCACAACAGACACAAGTGGTATATCTCCCTGGAAACTGTGGATAATTACGTAGTAATATGTGGGTAGTAATTATAAGTAGGTGGATGTTTTTAGCCTGCAGTCTTTAATTGCCTTGTATTCACGACGTCTTTATTAACTTATTTTCTTGTATCTATGTTCGTTTGTCTGTTCGGTTCAAATTTTACAATCGCTTTTAAACTAACTTCCCCGATCAGCTATACAGATTTGGAACTTTAAATGTAGATCAGAACTGGAAGACAATGCAATATAAGAGGAAAATAATTTTAAACAATTATGTAAGTAAATGGCTTTGATTACACATTTACATACTTCAACTTAAAGCAAAGTCTTAAAATAGCGGGCTATCAGTTAATTACTGACGTTTATGTAACAAACAGCAATTCGCACATATTTCATCGGATCAACTTAGTCTGAATGACAAAACGTTCAACTTACATTGGTTCAAGTCTACTTTTTTTTCGCCATATACAAAACTTGTGTAGGTCAAACCAGCAAGCAGGCCAAACTAAAACTTGGGCGCGCTTAAATGAATCTCGTCAGTGTAGCGAACTAACGCTGTGTAACATGCTGTACTGATGAAACATTTAAGAAACGCCGTCTCATCTTCGCTGCTGGTAACTGCTCATCTTTGTAGGAAACGGGCAGGTTATTAAACAAGTTAACTGCGGCGGGCTCGTAAACGTTATATTAAAAAAGTGACGTCGTGAATCATCCTCCAGAGTTGTTTCGCTAAGTAAGGTTTCACTAACTCACCTTGTTATTCACTCCCATATTAATAAATTTCCTCAATTTTTCTCGCCATCTTTAAGTGCCCATCTTCTCGCACGTACCTTTCCGTCCTTGCAGAACTGACTGTTCTGCACGGAAAGTTTTTAAGAGAGTGCGGAAATTAAATAAACGCAAAAAGTCTCAGTTTAAATCTACACGTTTTTGAAAGCTAATATGGAAAAAAACTACTAAACCTAATCCTATATATTGATGTTCGACAACTTTATAAACATTTACTCAGAACGATGCATTAGTTAAGGCCATGGTCTCTATCTATGTTATTTAAGTAAGTTTAATTTTTTAAATCCTGATAGAAGTTAGATATCGCAAAACCGGTACATAGGAATGTTGAAAATTGTGTGTCCTAGGTAGCTTGTATTTTTCACAACGAATTTTTTTATAGGTTGTGGTAATTATTGACTTCAAATAATTTAACTAAGTCTATAATTAGCCTAAATTACATAAACTTATCACAATTTCCAACATATCCATGTAACGGTTTTGCGATAACGGCTCCCTTTCACTATTTTAAAAAATTAACTCGAAAAAATAGCATAAATAGGAACCCATGGCCTTAGGCGTGAAATCTTGTGCTGCAGTTAAATGTACAGTATTTTCAGCGTCAGAGATTATTCTTGCAATACGTTATTTGAAAAAAATTTTGCTCAAAAAGTTGAAAAAAAAAAAAAAAAAAAAATCTTTTGTCTACTATTGCTGCTTTTGAATTTTGCAAATTGGCTTCGAGAAATATATTTTAAACTGATAATTTTATCACTTCGTTAAATTTTGTACAATGCTCACTTTACTCATTTATTTTCTCTCTCTCTATAACGGGGCCGCGGTGGTGTTAGTGGTCAGACCGCTCGCCTCCAACAAAGGTGATTCGGGTTCGACTCCAGAGTTTTCGCAAGAGGGAAACATGGCGGACGTTGCTGTGGCCGGCTGGTTTTCTCTGGGTACTCCCGTTTCTTCGACCCTTCGAATTCCGTCGCTTGTCCACTGTAGGGCTCGTTTCATGACATCTCTCAGTCCATAAGTCTGCCAAATCTGTGGTTGGGTATAGGTGATTCGGAATAAAGCGAGAACTCAAAAAATCCCTGATTAATTAATATTTTCTACAAGTTTATATCTTTCCGCTGCATGTAAACATCAACATTGCCACGTGCTTTTATTTACATAGGCTTGTACAATGTTTACCGTTACGTTACACTGTTCCGATAAATTTTAGCTACAATATGTACTCGTTAAATACACGGGTGTTGAATATGTGCTATACTCAGTAGTAATCTTAGTTATAAATACCTGCGAGTAAACGTCTTATAACACTGGTTTCTCTGCGTCTACTCTAACGGCGCTATTACCGTTACGAATCTCGTAAATGCATGCACAGTATATTCGAACTTTTAAATTAAAACCGCCACTAAAAACACACACGACACACGCAACTCAAGAATTAAAGTTCCATTCAGCATACTGCAATGAACAACGACGACGCACGTAAAGAGAAACAATAAATAACGTATTTTCTTAATGTGTGAAACAGGGGGAAAATGCTGTTTTTATTTCCAGATACTCAGGCTGGCGATCATAAAACATAACATCTTACATTATTAATGACTTCACATAATTTAGCAATGATATTCATAAACAGTCACTTATCAGAAACCAATATTCATTACACAACGGACAAACAAATTTAATGACGCAATTCGCTTCCAAGCGGCTAAAACCTAACTCTGATGCCATCTGTCGGTGAAATTTTTTACTACCTCTGTGGCGCGAAGCATTAGTGGCATTTGCCAACGATAATCGACTCAGTTGCGTCGCTTTGTGCTGGCGCTAATTAAATAAAATAATACAGTCAGTTGGTATGTCAGTAAGAACTTAAATAAATATTTTTAAGTATATTAAATACAGAGAGGTCGTTTGTATTTGATGTTGTTTCACTAATGCTGTATTCAAATAAGAAAATACACGGAACTACATGCAGTTATTCGCTACCAACCATACAAACAATAATGTAACTGTTGTTAATGTTAACTTATATGCAGTAATGGCTAGTGATTTTGTTCAAAGGTTAAATCTTTAGTGCTCACTTTATTCCGAATGACCTATACCCTCCCCGCTACAGGACGGAACAAAATGTCGGTCACAACGTCGCGCTATGAAATAGGTCAATATAAACAGCATTTGACAGCAGACTGGACTTTCAAGTTACTCACGTGACCTCTGTTGTCGGGTGACAGTTTGAGCTCCCGTGAAAGGACTTGTTGATCCGGTTATTAGAGATGATGGTCTGTCGCGAAAAATGTTTGTGCCAACATAACCTTGAAAACGCTGGAGCTTCTTGCGAAATATATTATTGGGTGATATACGTCTGACGGCACGTAGATATATGCAGACCAATAACATGCATCAATTATTACAATAGCACGTTGCTTATTGGCTCAGTCAAATAGGGCAACAGCTCCACGTACAAGCGAAAGCCAGTATTCTTCTGGTAAGCTGAGCGTATTGTTCTGGGTGCCGAAGTGGCCGAAACGTAAACAAACAGTAACGAGAAGTTACAACACACTCCCCTTTCCCAACAACAGTGCAAAGAAGGCCAACTGGACAACGATATACGGCAATGTAGCGAGCCAAATGGGGGCTGTCTCATTATGGTTACGTTGAAGACAAGATGGGCCGCCGTGCCAGGGAGAAGGTCGCTGGTTCGATTCCCTAGACGTGCTGCTCGCGTCTAATCGACTACAACCACACAGCCTTCAACGTCGTTAACAAGGTGGGAACGTCAGCTCCGATTAGGTCTATAGATATTACACACTAGTTCAACTTAGTTAACTCCGTTAATACCGCTCCCCTCTGAACTCATAATCATGTAGGCTTTCTATTTAACTTTATAAAAACTTGTAGAACCATTCTTATTCACTTAATCATTCATCCCTTAAACCTCCTCTGTAGCGCAGCACCTGTGTAAGCCATTTTTAAAGTTTTACAACGGTACGTTGAATCCCAGCAAACAGTTCGCGCCATAAATCATCCTCTCTACCTATGATGTATAGAGCCCGGTAATTTTCGCGAAAAGAATTTTGCAGCACTTTGTTTCAGTGACTTACGTTCGCACCTGCATCTTTGCTATGTGGTCAATGATTGGATGACGTAACACCCAGCGTGTGGAGGTTAAACCCGCAAAGCACAGACGTGATGTGTGACAGTTATCCGTGTACTGATTGGCACAGTCAAATGAATAACGACTCTGCGCAAAAACACTCTGTCAATAGCCATGAAGTTGAACTGCAGATGTGCACGTAAGACACTGAAACAAAGTGGGGCAAAAATCTTTTCGCGATAACTACCGGGCCCTACTGATGTAAAATCAACTATGGAATGCCCACAAGCCTGCAATGCGGGCACACAAAGATGCGTAGTTCTGGAGCATTTAACGTCACGGAGTGTGATCGGGTCAGCATATGTCAGTTAATTCTAGCATGTCATTAAATAATAACGCACAATGTGCATTTTCTACTGATTTATTGCGAGAAATGTTGACTGTTTGCTACACTTCACTGTATAATGTCCATATCTGACGTTCTTTTTTCGTATTGGCATTCCCCGCCTAACTGGGCCAATCATAATTCTCGTGTCTCTCTGTTGAATATGTGTGATTCATCTATTAAACAACATATCTATCCTTTACATACAATTCGCAGGTTGCTATACTGTTTTGCATATTACGGTGGCGCGAAATATTCTTGCGATTTTCCACTCCCTAACCATGAATAGAGCCACGATACTTTTATGTGTGTATATGTGTGTAGGTGTGTGTGTAGGTGTGTGTGTAGGTGTGTGTGTGCGTGTGTGTGTATATATATATATAAATTATTCAACAAATATGTTACCAACCATATCCTTGAAACTACTCCGAAGGGTGAAACACGCCATCGAAAGTAGGAAAGAAATACCACATTACGTCAATTTAGTGGAAGGACGTCATTCCGTTATGAATTTAGGTAAACTTGGTCATAAAATAAAAATCAAATATGTACAGTATGCAAATTCGAGTATAATTAAACTGGTTCGCTTCTACGTAAGAGATTGCTTTGCTATCCTGCGAACTATCATATAATTTGTGTATGCTTGTGAGAATATTCGGAAAGATGATTAATTGTCGTGGGAAACAACATGCTAGAGTAAAGTACAGAGTTTTTGATCCATAGTCTAGGTATCTCGTAAATACTTTTACAAACTTGGGGGGGGGGGGGGGGGGGGGGGTTGTCCCTCACATTGGACGAATAAAGACCATACAAATGTACGTCTGAAAATTCGTAGTTTATATACAGATGTTGATCATGTTGCAAACGTTGGGAGTTGAACCTACTGGGAAAATTTTACGGAAATTCTGATTGCCATATGTCCGGAAAAGAATCTTAAAAGGTCAGAAACACTCACCCCCTTTCCCAATCACACTCACACAAAGTTTGGAGGTTTCACTACAAGTTATAAAGAAGCCAACCTCTTATATTGTTTTGAAAGTGGTTGATGGTTAATAAAATCGTGGTAAGTTACATTCGTGATTTCATCAGTTTGCCACATAGTAACCCGAATATCGTAACGAATTGTATATTTGTTTATATTTTATGCAAGTAAATATTCTCTTCAAGCTCAAGTTTGGAAGAAGAGATATATTTTCTACAATTGTCTTTGCTGGACGTACGTCATACTGCTTTTCGTATTGTTTTCTTGAGGAAACGCCTCCGAATGTTTGTATAAAATATGTTAACCGTACACCGGAACTCTCAGCTGCTTGGTTTTCGACCAGTAGTTGTCGCCAACCATTTCCTCTGTGCCCGATATTGTTCTCCACTGTATTTAATTTGTCATGGTGGGTACCAAGTGTGCCACGGAGTCTTGTGTGCAGGAGGCATTTTATACAACTCTTCCCGCGTCCTGCATCCAGAGATATTGGTGTTTTTCCTCGACGGACACTCAGGGCGTGTTTCACGGTCCACCGATCATTTCTTCCCCTAGTTCGACGCGTCCATTATCGTCCCAGGGTTGTATTTCGGTTCCAGCGAAGCTCGCTCTGTCGCCTCTCGACAGCTAGACATGAATCATTCAGCGGCGGCGTGTCGGACCACGGCCGGGCGTACTGCCATCTCTGTCGAACAGTATTGGCAGCCTTCTGAGTTGCAACGTCCCATGCTGTATTTGAGCGAGTTCCGTTTTGATGAGAAATGTCCCTCGGTGTTAATATTTATCAGTACACGAGCTTACTGTCACAGATTTTGATCCTCGACGTTGTCGGACTCTGTAGTGAATAGAGAAGGTATTAAATGTATGTCTAAAATAAGGAAAAAAAATATCTGGTACAAATATAAAAATAAATAAGGACGTTGAAAACTGAGATGAACCGCGTCGTTAAGAAGATTGACTGGAAATAATATTTGTAAATGTTGATCTGCCGAGTGCAAATGGCATCTAAATAAGTGTTGTGAACATATTGTAAGATAATTTACAAGGTTTGTAATTAAATTAAGAAATTTAAAGTCGTCCATCCCGATTAAATCTGATTGCGCCCAGGTCAGAAAAATTGGGGCTGTTCATTTTGTAAACGTGAAAACAGCCAAAACAGTCACCAAGTCGTCATTTTCAAGCGGCAAAACTCCAAAGGAAATTTCGTTAACAAACTTATTAGCCACTATTTTGCTATCTTATGTCTCAAAATCAGAGTTTGTAATTAGAACCAGTCATAACAAAGTTACGGAGCGATTTTACGATATCCATTCCCGTGTATGTTTTAAAGAGTAATTGTCGTCATACACTTAGAAACTCGAGGCCAGCACCTCTCGTCTCAGACCCGGAAGATGCCGGAGAGGTTCATCACTTACCATTCGAAAACTATTCATTTTCGTATTATAACTGAAGAATCTGAGAAGTTACTGATGTCTTTCTTTAGAAACATAGTTACGACAATGTGCGAATTTGTGTACTTAATTGTTACTAAGCGTTATTTGATTTTAACAGAATGGCGGGGAAGAAAAAATTACCTTTTTTGAAATTATTAAAAATGTTTAATAATCACGCTTTACTTGTTCGTTTGTAAAGTGCGTTGTACGATATAAGGTTGTAAGGTATGCTCGTGCTGTTATCGGGAAGAAATGAAGATGAATCCAGCATGAAGAGGGATACGAGAGTAAGAGAAGTAGTTTGCTACTGGAAGTAAAGACAATTGTTATAAAACGATGCTCCCTCCCAGCTCTTACACGCTTATCCTCGTGAAGGTAGTGAGTAGTTCGAAAGAAACAGAGGAACCCTTGTAACCAAGTTAGTCGAGAGAGTTTGTAAGTAGTTAGCAGGCTGTGGAAAAGTTAAACGACGATCAGGCACTTACGAGAGAAGCCCAGACGACGGTGGTGAGTGTTTTCCCGTCAGTGATGGGTTTGAGGAAGCTGGCCGAGGGGAGGGGGACATCCGGCCCCACGGGGCGCCACTCATGCGACAGACTACGACACAAAGAGCCGACCAGAAAAGTGGCTTGGTGGAGGAGGAGGGGGCGGCAAATTGACTCAATTATCGAGCTGGAAAACGTCATTACCCGGCAAGTCTGTGGCCTGGAGAAATGGGGCAATCCCTGCTCGTCTCAAAGGCCAGGGGCAGAAAGAAGCGCGCTCGTAATGCAATTCCCGCCAACTTCCGTGGCCGGTCGAGTCCAAGGTGGTTAGGCTGCGGGCGTAGGGGTGTTGGTATGTGTGAGTGCCCCGTCCTGAATCTCCTCTGTCCTGCTACTTCTGCAGCTCTTTACTCGCTAGTAAGAGCCTCGAGCTTGTCGTCATAAGTTATTTCCATCATATTTATGAATTGTGGAATATCGCGAGAGTTTTTTCTGCCAGTGTATTCTCCAGATCAGTGTGGCGCCTGCGTGTTGTATGAGTGGATGACGTGTATGTGGCACAGTCTAGCAGTTTACAGAATAATCACAGACGTTCACCTCATAGTTAGACCCATGAACTTTTCGCGAAAAAAAAAAATTGCTCCAGTTTCTTTTAGAGCCTTAGGTGTACATCTGCAGCTATGCTTCATGGTTATAGTCAGTGTGTCTTTTTGAAGTGACGTCTCTAATTTGACTGTAGCAATCACAACATGTTTTACTGCAACAGCACACGTCTGTGATTTGCGGGCAGAACCCCAAGACTCGTGACAGTTAAAACATCCACACTGACTATGAAGCAGAACTGCAGTTGTGGATGTAAGGCGCTGAAACAAACTAGGGCAAAATTATTTTCGCGAGAAGTTTATGGCCCTACTTTGTGACGGTGTCAACTTGACATCAGCGGCAGTTAACGTCTCTGGTTACGACGCAGTTTTTTCCCGAGTGGAAATTTCCATGGACATACTTTCGCCTAGTGCATAACTATAGTTTAATGGAGGTTACCTGGTAGTTGTGTGCGATGGCATGGATTCCCATGATGTTTTGTGAACAGACTTGAAATGTTACGTTAAA
>PNEQ01076774.1:0-20653 GCA_003012365.1 Medauroidea extradentata | reverse complement strand
TGAAAACACTGACACAACGTAGCTGTCTGCAGACCAATAACATGCATTAAATATTAAAATAGCGGCATTCTTATTGGCTCAGTCAAATAGGGCAGTAGCTCCACGTACAAGGAAAAGCCAGTAATCTTTTGATAAGTTGAACGTATGTTGAAGCCTAGCAAATAGTCAAGTTTTTCCGCGATAAACCATCATCTCTACTTATCAGTGTTCCAAACAACACCGCAACGTCGTCAAAATTGTTATAAAATTTAATTTGTATACATTGTTCCATGCCCAGTAAATTCCACGTACCACTAGAATGGCAAAAATTAAGGATAAATTCTTTTTCCACAGTCATATTTGATTTTTAGGAGAATATTTCTCGTATTTTCACATCCTTACCATGTCGAATTTCGAAAAGTCCTTCAATTGCTTTTTGAGTAACTATTTACGTTAGCATAATTCTGAAGCTAAATCACTTCAGTATTTCGACTGGTTTTAAGAGATATTGAGGTTCATAGAGACCTGTTTAATTTTCATTCCTCTTACAGAATGAATGTTGAAAAATTAAATATAATGTGTTAAAGAGAGCATCGTATATAAAATACAGCAATGTACGAAGTACACATAGTGTAGTATGTTTCTCAAAGCCAATATGCAAAAATACTATCAACAATCCTAGACAATACTTTGTATAAACTTTATTACTGGCTTCTTTAGCATTTATTTATTTACCACGTACTCTTAAAGGGTTTAACTGTTAACAATGATTCACTGAAAACATACATTATTTTAACTGTTACCAAAATACATCATAATTAAAATTTTGAAATAAAATTCTGGGAAATAGCTTATTTAAACTAAACAAATGCATGTCACAAAATTTTTACCAGTGACTTGCGAGGAGAGTTCAAAGGCGTGTGGTGCTACGTAATGACATTACACAACACCGAGTTCTGCCAGTAGCGTGCAAGAAGTGAGGAAATAAAAATAGTACAAATAGAATTAATAGTAATTATAGTTATGTACCTTAATTTCAGGAACACAGTTTCATTGGACCTGAGTGGTATGCATATTGGTTCCACGTGCTGACAATGTAAAGTCGGAGTTAATATCACACGCCTTGGAACACGGTAATGGTCACGCTAAATAAAGTTGTGTACATGTTTGCTAATGGCAGAACCCGAGGGATATGAAAAATAATTGATTAAAATAAAGCATCACATATATATAAACCATCTGTTCTAAAACCTGTGTGATGGAATTGTTATTCTAGTTGCTGTATTCAAGTTTGAATTATTAATTGGGAACCTGTTTTAAAAAGTTTAAATACGTTGCACTGTAACTTTTCCAATCACTTAGAATCAGTAGTTGAAATAGAGTTTCAAATTACTAAACAGTATTCTAGTTCCGATCTTACTGAACAATAATACAAGCACAATAAAGAATCAGGCGTCGCTGCAAGGTGTGTAATAAATAGGATTAAACCTAATATTCTTATAGATATTAATGAAGTTGTCCCCAAGTAGAATTTGCTGCTAAGTATAACGCCAAAATCTCGACTGATTTCAGTTTGATTAATTTCATATTGTAAACTGTTTTAAAATCATTAAATATCTAAAGTACGTAATAATGAACTCTGGTGTTTAATAATGAGTCTGTGATGTTAACAACACACATTCGTTTAGTCAGAAATGTACCAAAGATTAAATTACGGTAAAATTATTACAGCAAAAATTTTAAATAATAAGAAGCGAATGGCATCTTAGCATATTATTAAAAAGGATATTAAAAAAGGTTATTTTGTTATTATGACACTTCAAATATTTTTCTAAATGCTGTACACCAAGTAAATGAATAAATATTTAATGATAAAATAATATGGTTGACTCCTTACGACCATCTAAAAAAAATCAATGACGTAACATTTTTCACACTGTAATGAATATATCTCAGTATAACTTGTCAATTTATGAATAATATTTACTACCCTTATGCGGGAAACCTTTATTTTCTCTTACATAAAAAGTATACCTTACGTGACTTTCACTTACAGAATTGGGGAATAACTAGGGCCTACTTAACTCGTTAATTGCAAGGATATTTTCAAAGCAGTCATCTACAGGAAAGATATTTGCTTTTGCCTCAAACAGACACACTACTGTAAAATTTTGTGGGCATTTTAATTCGATTTTATTATAGAGAGCCAGCATGGAAAGGAGAAGGAGACCAACTTTTCGTACATTATGTAAAAATATTTTGACATGATTTTTGACTAGTTATGACTAGGTGCTGGCAAATTATTTGCACATGGTGAAATAATCTATGCTTCCGAACTTTAAATTACATATTAAGCTGCTCGTGTAAGTTACAATTTTCAGAACTGTAGTGTGTAATTTCCATTTCGCATTACTTGATGACTCATTTGAAAAGTTGTACCTAAAGTGTTTTTAACTTACAATGTAGAATTTCGCAGGCTTATATTCAGATGTCATACATCACAGTCTGTTTTAGTTCATATTGTGCAATTACCATATTAAAGAATGGTGAGACACTACTATGAGAAGAATCATTACAATGCTGCAAGGTATATTTGCAAGTATGCTGAGAGTTCTCCATATGTTAGGTATACATAAAAAGTCTACTTAAATCAAATTTTTGTGAAATTGTGTGACGGGAAGTAAGTTAATTTTCGACCCGCGTGAATAAATGCAATATTGTAAGTATATGTTAAAGAAAAGAAACTAGTAAACATAGTATCAAACACATTCATAAAATGTAGTGGTAAATTAGGACATGGCTGCGCTCTGAGGTGGGATTAAAAGTACAGCTATACGTGCACTGTTGACTTGTATAACACTGATAATAATTATTCATTCACTCAACTCTATTTGTCTGTAACCACAAACAAACCGTTCAAAGGCTGCCGCAAAAAAAAATAATCATGTTCCCACAAAACTTTTTCTTAAGTAAGTGTAATTCCAAGTGTCACTCTTTAGACGTCAAAACTCTCTTGAGCCAGTTTAGCGCGTCTGGCGAAACAACTACACGGCTACGGAAATGCATGGTCGAAGAAATATATGCCTATGCGAATCGAGCATACGGACAAGGATTAATAAAATATTATTATAAGGTTATTCAAAAGAAATTAGTCGTTGATCAAAATTATTTCAGCCGTTAAACATGCTAGTCAATTAATTGATATCCAGTTCTAAATCATGGAACCACTGTGGTTGCGTAATTAGCACTCCAACTTCCTCCACTGCGATTCAGAGACTCTATTCCAGGTTTCCCGCAATCGAATTTTCGCTAGTGAAATAACTATTCTCGAGAAATTTCATTGGTTATCTATTCTAAGTTAATGGTAGCATCGCTTCAAACCGAGAATTCTTTCTATAGTACCATTCAGCTGTCGAGAGCTTGAGCTTTAAGTTATTCATAGCTATAAAATGTATCGCTACTTATCGACTCACGTTTGGTTTCGACAATTTCATATTATAAGTTTGCAGACGACTTCACATTCAATGCCAAGTATCGTAGCCAGCTCTCGTTTCGTATCTACAGCAGTAAAGCTGTCGAAACAAGCAAATACAGACAAGGCAGCAAAAATATGGGCGATATGTAAGGACATTTTAATGTTGATTGCTCACGCCAGTAAATTGTAATACTTTTCATACAGAAAATATAAATTTCTTTTCTTCACCAAATACGTGAAACGTAAAACAGTCGACAAGCTCTCCACAGCTAATATGTGCAAAGTTGCCCACATTTTAATTTTGTTCATTTAAATATTTGATACGTACGTAAATGAATGTTATAATGCCATAAACATGTTATACTTAAGTAACTATTACAAAGATAAATGTAATTTTATGGTAGCAATTATCATCAAATAGCGTATGTGTCAGTGTAGCTGTGTGGTAGAGCATGCACTACATAATAGCAGTGGCATTTGCTTAGTTTCGAATCAAAAGTTTTGTATTACGTGTTTTTGAATGTTGCTCCTTTCGTCATATTACTCCTAAGTATGTTCTATTCTTTTAATATATTTGGATTAGTTACTATTTTTACGTACAAGAGTCCCCAGTCAAATATTATTTAAGGCCAAGTAAGCATCTTTCAATTATTTGTTTCCATAAAGCAACATATAATCATATTGTACACAATAATAACTTTCCTCGGAAAAAAGCTACCGCTCATCAATAGCGCTCAAGCAACATATATAACTTATGAAGGTTATATACGAGAGAACACATGATCGTACGGTTTAATTATTACCATATTATTGCCAATAATATGGTAATAAATAAACCTGCGTTGATGGTTACGAAAATATTAGAACAAAACCATTTTTTTTCAATCATAGAATACGTAGCCAAAAATTAAACAAACAAAAATAATTAACAAGTTAGTGAAACGTTGAAGATTCGAACCTGACATCCTCATTAAAAATTATCTTCTACACCCTTGCGCTAAAACCTCTTAGCCACAGAGATCTTCAAAGAGACCCTATGTTTATAAGAAACTAAACCTTAACACGTATTATTTTTAATATTTATTACATTTCTCTAAAGTGATAATGATCATCGTGATACATAATTCATTACAATTATCAACCATGCTTATATTTATTACCACCATTACGCTTCTCTATGATATCAATAGGCGTCTCAAGCTATAATACAATATAAATAATCTATCATATGTATATTTATTTCAAAATATTACTCTTCTCTGTGATAGTAATGGTTGACGCAAGATAGATTAAATAAGAAATATTCGTATTAACAATATTGTAATTTGTAAACTTTATGCGCAAATTTATGGGATGAAACAGTTTCTTCATTTCCCTCAATCGAAGAGCTCTATCGATACAGTGTTCCCACAATAACAACGATGACAGGTCTTACGCAGTAACATACAAGTGTGTATGAAATAATAAGTTATCATAGTGAAAATTGCACACATGTTACTGGTATCCATTTGTTTTTCAACAATGCATAATTTGTATGAGGAAAATATAGACTTTCCCCCGAAACACATGTTAAGTTGTAGCAGTGTTCGTTCTGTTGGCTATAACAACAAACTCAGAATAAGGGCATTTATACCAGGGGCAAATCCAGAGGGGCATCACTGGGGTCATGACTCCCCCCGCCACAGACCAAATTCAAAAAGTTAAATTATATGCTGAAGACAAAGTAATCTACAAATTGAAATCACACTACTGCAACAGTAACTCTATAGTTTACAATTTTAGGTATGTATAATGCTTAAACAGCACCATTTTACACCTTGAAAATATTTCCCGGGGAAAGAACGCCTAGCCCCTCTAAAACAAAGGTGTAGATACGCCCCTGCTATACACAGTTGATTACTTTCACATTTGACTTTACAATTGTGTTACTTTACATATTTTGCCAATACACAGTAAATTCGTACAAGTTAAATTCAAGATGGCTGGAAAACGATTAAGAATTTTTTTTCTAAGCGTTAATGGTGTGCTCTTAATCACGATACACATATTTATTAAAACAACTAACAAAAATATTTCGAAATTAAACAGCAATAAAACATTTATCATTTTAGTAAATATTACACAGATTATAGCAGAGGAATCGATAAAATAATGGTAGGCAAAATTGGCCACAAGTACATTCATCTGCAGTCCTAGAACCAAGTGACGACACCACCTTGTTCTGTGGTGACGACCCTGCAGTGGCCAGAGAAATGAGGGAGTAAGGAATAGCTAGCCTTACTGACAACAGCAATATTCATCATTCGCTGTATTGCTAAAGAAATCCATTCTATTAATGTGATTAAAGAAAAAATATTTCATTTCCACTAATCACTTGCACTTGTGATTACCGCCACTTCAAATTGTTAAAAATAATCAACAGTTCACAGGTAACATATTTTTCATAATGTTAAAAGTTTACTTTACACATTGTTATTTATCATTGGTATTTACGTGTCCTCGTTCGTCTTGGCAGAGGTACACTGGGGTAGTGGGTTAAGCCGATATTACACTGTATCCAATTCCATAACATCGTGTGCAAGGTCTGCCATAGCAGCCACTAAAGCGGCCGTGTTACAGACACAGTAGCAGATTTGACCTGAGAGACAGATTTCTTACCACGTGTGCTAATAGAACATGTTCTCTTTTCCCTAGCAGAAACGGTAGCAGATTCTGCACAAGACCTATCATGTTACAGTATCAGAACATACGACGCACTATGCGGAATCTGGAGAAACCACACACACTAACAAACGTATTTTAGCACTTGCCAGCCGAAAATCACATTTAACAAAAGCCAGAGAAAACAACATGCAAACTATAGTAAAAATAAAACTGTCAAATAGCAAAAATGTTAAATAATAAACTAAAAGCGTTTTGAAAACGTTTATCAGTTAATTATCTCGAAAATTATATTTTGTTATATATTGTATTACACTGACATTATTTTCAATAATCCCTTCCATCGTAGAACTTGGTAGCTCAGATGAGTGTGAAAATAATTATACTGCGACAACCAGTTACTTCATTGAAACTTTTTTATTTCCATCCGTGCGACGAAGAGCTGCAGTTTGGTTCATGTTTCATGCTATTACTTTCCTCATTCACATCACAACTCCAGTTACCTTACGAGACTTCATATTAGGCCTGCGGCAAGATAGGTGGAACATGGTTATATGTGGCAAACTGCGCAAGTATTATGACCAATATTTATTCTGGATCTGGTATCCAGTGAAACTGAACTGTCCACCCAATATTTCACGCAACTTTTTAACTGTCATAACACTAAATGGCATAGTACTGATAGAAGTAAAATAATGTTACTTCCGGAAACGCGCCTTCTACAGTTTCGACGTGAATAATATTAAATTGTTGATTAATAGAATTTGGTTTTCTCTGTAGATGGCACTACGTCTTTTTAAAAAAGCATTTTTTTATAAACACAATTAACTCTGTGATAATTGTTGTGCTTAACACAGGGAAAAATTGTACTTATGTACAATAAATACTTATTAGCCGACCTGATCGGATAATATAGGTGGTTTTTATTTAAGGTTTGATTCATCTGTCATGATATGGTTCATTATCGTTCAAAAGTTTCACCTACTAACTTTCCTTTAAAAATGTCACTATTTCTCTCGTGAAAAAGTTTCAATTTATTTTTCCCAGTAATTTTTAACCGCACCTACCAACGCAGAATACGTAGTAGAAATAGTAGTATTAATGTAATGCTTATTCGAGTGAGAATGATGATTATAGTAAGATATGCAAATATAAATTTATTTATGCAATATACTACACACCTGTCGTCTGCTTTGCGCTGAATTTGCATTACTTCATGTATAAAAATGATTTTTGGAAGATTTACACTACCTAAAATATTCCAGCCTAACATAACCTTCAGTAATCCTGTGCTATCCAGTCTCTGGTCCCCTGCCAGTACAGCAGCCACTACCGTGCAATAAGAATATTCCTTACCAGAAAGCGTGGTGGCTTGTATGGCAGCTGACGTGACAGCGTGTATGGAGGATGCTAAGGTATCAGGGGAAGGGAAATGGGCTTACATCTCAACATAGAGACCTTTAGAGACGGTTTTATACAACAACGACAGGAATTGGGAAAGGTGTCTGCCTACTTAAGGAGCCGTTCCAGAATTCACCCGGAGTTATACGGAAACCCTGGAAAACGGAAGTCAGGATGGTCAGAACCGGGTGTCGAACCTGAGTCCTTCCGAATGCGGGGCGAGTGTGTTACCACTGCTCCACCTCACTCGGTAAATCACATTTACTTCATTGCTATACTAAAATCTGTCTCGCGAATTTTCACATTTTTTAAAATGCGACTGCTAGATATTTGACGGTATTAATCAGTACGAAAAGGTCTGTCAAGTTTTAAGGATATTTTTTACGACTTCTTTCTGTACGGACTGTTTTATAACAGGCCTACCTCACTGTCATTGAATAGAACGTGCGCAAAACATATCCGTTTTTGCTGTTTTAGATCTGTTTGTCATTACAGCAGATGGATCTCAATTATATTCAAATATCTGGCAGCGATTCCTTCAAGTTTTGTAAAGTTATCATACCAGAATTCCTTAGATTTTTATTTAACTCACTTTTTTTTTTTTTTAATTTCTTCAACACGCCATCGCTTATAGCTATATCTGTTGCTTCTCGACCGAAGTAGCGCGGTGGAAATAATTCATGTTGTGTTTGGAAGGACCTGTGTTTGATTCTTGGCCCAAACATGATTTCAGTTTTACAGGATTTTCCAGAATCACTGTAGGTGATTGTTGGGATGGTTCCCTATTACAGCCCCTTACCGATTCCCATGACTACATTGTTTGAAAAGAGTTCATTACTAAACGAAATAATTTGTTTGCCATTTAAGAACTCGTCTGAATAACGTAAGATCTTATGCAGTGTATGTGGCACTCTTTTCAAATAAACTTCCAAAGTTCCGCATGACTGCATCAGAGCACTGGAAAATTTAATCAATACAAATTGGTTTTTATAAAACAAGTCAAATTACTAGAATCAATAGGGCCTACAGGAAATGCTGTATCACAGAGAGAATAAAATAAAGAAATAACTCGATCTTTGATTTATGAAAATAAAATACTAATAACTTGAAAATGTGTGTATAACATTTATATAACGAAAAAAAGGCATTTAAGCGCATTTAAAAGTTATAACTAAATATTACCTTAATCAGAATTAGTTCTGAAAAGGCGATTATGATAGATTTAATTGAAAGGACGGTGTGTGTGTCTGCACGTTTTTCCTGACAGCCTGGTACAGGAGATTGCTCACCCGTGAAATATTTTACATGCATTTCGACCTATTGTGGTACATGATGTGAGGAAAAATCATATGTAATAAAAATAAGGTCACCCAGTGTAAACACAAACTCTAGTATCCAGTACAAACATTATTTTTTAATTTAAATGCATGTAGGTCGTATTATAATTTTTTCCTTGCATCCAACTATTACAAAGCAAATTGGCGAATCATGTCAACCGATCAACAATATTGTCACATTTAAAAATTTATAGCTGTTTTGAAATGTTGGTGACTTACAAATGTAAGGAAATAAATTTACGTAATCTGAAAACTTGTTACAATTTCTGAAATAACGTGAACTGATATTAATATTTCATGCATTTAAATTTAAACTGTAAGCAGCATGAATTGTAGTGTTATGAAACACCGAACTATTGAATTAAATTTATGTTTAAAACATTTAAATGGTAGGTATGTCATATTATTTCCTGATTTCACGCTTTGTAGTCAAAGTTTACTTATTAATGAAAGCATGATAATGATACACACATAGCATACGAAAATTATTGCTGGCGAAATGTCATGAAGAGGGAGGAGGGGTGAGTGACAGTATACCGGCTGCGTAGTTGAAACCAGGACGCGAACACGCTACTCAACGACCTAGGAATGTGATTCAAAAGTACTCCGTACTAAAATATCATGGAAATATCTGAGCTGCATATTGCCCGCAAACGCAAAGAAAAAATATTATAAAAAAATTATTAAAACATTTTACGCCCACAATATTTTCACTTACTGTGGGTTAAGCCATCCGTGAAGTTTCCAAAACATCTGTGGTCAAATTGACAACGCGAAATAAATGAATTAAGTATAACAGTAATATGTAATATTGTTTTCTTTCTAACAAATTGCAACTCACTGACACCACAATATGTAGAAGCAGTATTGGCATAAATATTGCAAAATTTCGTATAGTTTTAACGTGACTCTGAGCTGTGTGGGGGCCAAATGAAGAGAGACTGTGTTCAGGGGAAGGTTAAGAATACCCATAGGCGCCAGTTCCGCAGTTTTAGCTCGGCGAAACACGAGCACGAGATGTCTTTCTCAGGTCGTGGTAGACGACCATGTGGCTGCCCCCAAGCAGCGTCACTGATGTTGGTGATTTTGGGCCTGGCGTCGTATACTTACATACACACACCTAGCCCCTGTTTAGGCCAGGGCCACGCCTCTTTAACACTGAAACGTACGAAAATTACTGAGTTCAGACCAAGTCATGATAGAGGAATGAAATACGCTATTGATATTATGAATTTAATAGTACGAGAAGTAGTACAGAGTTCTTACAACTATGACCACGGTAAAAACGGCGATTCGGCCCCTGGACGGAGAACGAATGTTGATATTACGGAAATGTTACACTTAAACCTATACAAAGTCCAGGAGCGGCGCGAGAGCAGATCTCCCGCACGTGTGCACTGCTCGGTGGTCCCACGAACAAGCCCCTGCTTCTGGGAGATGGCGCGCAGAGGGCGCAGCATCTCCCGCCAAAACACAACAAAACGAAATGAGATGAAGTGGTGGTGATGAACAAATGAATACACTTAATGCAATTAACAGTTAAAACATATTACATTATTTAGGGCACTAGTAAATTTTAAAACAACTCAATAATTAGCATATTCGCATCTGTTGTACCTGATGCTAGGGTAGTGGGCGAATTGTAGTAGGACAAACAGTCTGAGCAAGATACGTGGACGACTGGTTCACGTCATACGCCCTCCCCTCCCGAGGCCATTTGTCCGCTACTTGCTCGTGTCCATCCCCGTGCATCAGGCACAAGAGGATGGTGGGACACCTAACTTACACAGCGGTCGAAGATAGTATCGGTGTCGCTGCTGGTTGGTGACAGGTGCCTCAGGGACACGTTGTGGGAGGGCTGTTCTGCCGATTTGGCGCGAAGCATCCGGTTCTTCGTGGGTCGTGCAGGCTGCCTTCGGACGAATATGACGGCGCTGAGGGCACTGGCTCAACCAGGTGTCACTGCCGTTATGTGACTCGTCACTGCTGCTGGTCGACGTGATGTGGTGACGACGGGAGCGCAGCCCTGCTGATGCCCACTTCGTCGTCAGTCGTTTCCACCCGCTCGGGGGCGGTCATCGGATGTGTGTTCCCTGCGTGAGTCGCAGCCCTGGGCTGGACTGTGCCATCCCCTGGTTTGTGCACAGTCAAGGGTAGTTCGTCAGGTGAGCTGGGTGCGATTTCTGCTGTGGGAGGCATCGCGACGTAGGTTTCAATGTTTCCGAGAGGCACTTCAACGCCGGCGGCGTCCTCGCTTGGGCCATTTGCGGGCCGCTGGCAAGCAGCGTTGTTGACCAACCTGTTCTCCATGTTCCCTTGGGGTGTCGAGACACCAGGTGACGCTGGGTTGAACGAGGGGTGAAATGTATCTCCGTCAGTTGACACGGGCGCGGCGCGGCCCGAGTTGTCACCATTTTAACGCGCTGCTGGTGTGGATGCATGAGGTGCTTCGCTGTCGGGGACGCCAATGTCTGGCTGGGCTAGGCGTAGCTGGTCCCGGTGAACGGGTATTCGCCGACGGCGACTTACTTGCACCAAGTATGTGGTTGTGCCTAACGTGCTTATAATTTTGTGGGGCCCACTCCAGCGGGGACTGAACCCAGCACATATATTCTATCTTGCTGAGGACAGTGTGTGTTCTTGCATGTACACGAGCTGTCCTGGTTTCAGTGGTTTTGGGGGCCTTGTTGTTTTCGGCACCCATTGTTGCACGTAGCGCGCCTGTTTGTTGCGAACATCAACTATCATCTCTCGTCTCCTGTCTCGCCATGTGGAGCTACCTTCTGCGACACTCCTGCCCTCTCTGGATGGACAAGCGAACTCGCCGGGCAGGGGTAGGTCGCGGCCTTGAAGTATCTCTGCTGGTGTCCGGCCTGTTGCCTCGTTGACACGGCGGCGCAGAGTGAATAGCAGCACTGGCAGCTGTTCATTCCAGGACGAGTGGTTCTTTCCCACACTGAGTCGTAGTTGCGTCTTAATATCCTGGTTGCGACGCTCTGTGGGGTTGGCTCTCGGATGGTACACTGCTGTGGTATTGTGCACCACACCCCATTTAGTGCATAGGTCTCGCCACACGCGCCCTGTGAACTGTGTGCCATTGTCTGACAGGAGCACGCGGGGGAAACCCCAGCGGGGAAAAACTCTGTTTCCAGGATTCGAGCTATACACTTAGCACGGGCATCAGGCACGGGGAAAGCTTCCGCCCACCTAGAAAATAAATCTGTAACGACGAGCACAAATCTTGTTCCCTTAGATGTTCGGGGATACGGGCCCATAAGGTCTAATGCAATAGTTTCAAAAGGCTCTGTGGGCAGGCGTGGCTGCTGTTGCTGCGTTCCGTCAGTACGGTGGCTCTTGAAACAATTGCAAGCGTGGCAACATCGTACAAACTCGCGAGTATCCCATGACACACCTGGCCAGTCGAAGTGTCGGTGAAGATTTCGGCAAGTCTGCATTGCTCCAGGGTGTCCTGCGAACTCTGTAGCATGAGCAAATGTGAGAACACAGTTACGCATCTCCCGGGGCACGAACAGGGTCCACATGGCTTCAGGCGCGCGGTGCCGTGTCTCAAGCCTCCCCTCCACTGTTCTCCACCCCTCCACTACTCCGGCCGCGCATGCAGCGATGCGACGTGTCTCGGCACAGATTTGCTGTGCGTGAAGCACACGCTTGTACACATCTTCCAGGCGGGTGGTATCCTGTGCCGCCTGTATATTGCAGAGGGTGGCAACTCCATTTGCACTGGAATTAGATAATTTAGGCGGGAGAAGGTCATCCCACTCATCTTCGTCCCGCGCGATCATGTCGCCTGGGGTGCGAGAGAGCTCGTCTGCCAGCTGGTTTTCCGGACCGGGAACATGTTGTACTTCAAAGTCATAGAACTGCAGCAGCAACGCCCAACAAGCAAGTTTGCTCCGCGCTTCTCGCATTGAGTGCAGCCATACGAGGCAGCGGTTGTCGGTGCACAGTGTGAAGCGTTGGTATTCCAAGAAAGGTCAGTATCGTTTCACTGCCCACACTACCGCAAGACATTCACGCTCATTTACGTCATAACGCTGTTCAGTTGGTCTGAACTTCGCGCTGCTGGAGTCAATGACAAGACGTTCCCCTTCATCACTCAGTTGGAACAGTACCGCACCTAGGCCCTTCTCATTCGCTCAGTTTGTAAATACAGGTGACGGCTGGGCTCGTGACGTGCCAATGCTGGGCACTCCCGGAATCATTGTTTTACCTCTGCAAAACACAAGTCGTGTTCCGTTGTCCATTCAAATCTATTGGCAGGTGAGAGGAGGGCTGTCAGTTGTGCGGTAAGTTCCGCGAATTTTTCTATGTATTCCCTGATCCAGTTAACAAGACCGAAAAATTTGCGTAACTGTTTACGCGTGCGTGGCACCGCGTAATTAGTAATTAGGTCAAGCTGCTCATTTGTAGGGCGGTGGCCATCTTCGCTCACCATGTGACCCAAGAACTTAATTTCTGGCTTCCCCAGCTGGCACTTTTTATTTGCGCAAGACAGACCATTCACTGCTAACCGTTCAAGTACTAGCAAGAGGTGACGTATGTGGTCGTCCCAGGTTTCGGACCATACGATCACGTCATCTAGATAGGCCATGGTGAATTCGCCTATGTAGCCATCCAGTACTCGCACCATCATAGACTGAAAGGTGGAGGGGGCACATTTCAGACCAAACAGCATTGCGCAAAACTGAAAGCGGTGGCCATCTGGTGCCGTAAACGCTGTTTTGTGCCGGTCTGTTGGCAACACTGGGACCTGCCAGTAACCTGACCGGAGATCAGGTGAGGTCATCACCTTGGCTCGGCCGAGCGCAGACAGGGCGTCACGTACGTTTATGTATGGTGGAGGAGCTGAATGTGTAATGAGGTTAATTGCTTTGAAGTCTACACAAAAGCGCCATGATCCACCCTTCTTGGGCGCTAGTGTTATAGCTGAATTATAGTGACTGTCGGCGGGTTCTATCATCCCTTCTAAAAGCATTTCCTGAATTTGTGGTTTGATAATTCTGCACTGATGTGGCTGGTAGCCACGCGGTGGTGAGTATACAGGATTGTCATGTTCCAATGGAATTGAGTGTACGGCTACATTTGTGCGGCGGAGAGGATCAGCTGCTGCAAATATATCACGCCTTTCACTTAGCAAACACTGTACTGCCTCCCGGTACTCCAGCGGCACAGCATGGTCAAAGTCGTCCAGCCTGACGTCTGGGGTTTGATTCTCGGGACGGGAAGCAAGGTTATAAACTGTTCGGCGCTCGTGTTGGCCAAAGTGAATGCGTAAAGCGGCTGGCTCGACAATCGTATTTTGCTCAGTGAGCCAGGGAACCCCGAAAATGGCTTCTTCTCGCAGGTAAGCTGATACCAAAGCTGTTGTTTTGGTTTCAATATCACGTATTTTAACAGTGATACTAGCCTCCCCTATGGTCTCGCCTTGATGCTGAATGGTCGCAAGCTGAACCGTATGTGTTTATGGGGTCAATTCATGTACACTCACAAAACTATGAGAAGTAGCAGTATCTACTAATGCTCGGCATGGCTGGCCGTTAAGTAACACAGGTATTCTAATCATATTAGTTGAACTGGAATGAATCTGGTTAATCAAAATCTGTTGTAACGTATTTCCAGGTGTTTTTAGACTTACCCTGGGGCAGGTGACGTCTGGTCGCTCTACCCCGACAAGTCGTTGCCCGCCGGCGGTGGTTCGCTGCCGTAGCGGGGTGTGCTGCCAGCCACGTAGTTCGGGCACACTCTCCTCCAGTGATAGTGGCCACCCTCGCAGAGGTCACAGGGAGCTGGAGGTTTCCGGTTGTAAGAAGCGTTGCCACATGGTTCACTCTTGCCCGGAGTATGTGCAAAGCTGTCAGCTGGTCTGTCACCGTGGAGCGGTGGAATGCGCGCACTGTCACTTGTCGGGAGGTTTAAGTATACGTCATTGTTACGCGGCCGACGCGGGGGTGTGAAGGCATGATCCCGACGCGATCTGTCCATTTCCCGTGGGGACAAGTCAAGAATAATAACAGAACGCATGAAGTCACTAATGGTAGAGTGAATCAGAGGAGCAAGCGATGAACGAAACTCAGGACGTGCAGTAGTAGCCACTGCTTCTAACACTTCCTGTTCTGTCATATGGCGGTTAAATTTCTGTACTGTGTTTATCTTTCTTGTAGCAAACAATGTAAGCGACTCGTCACGTGACTGTTCCTCTAGCACTACTCGGCTCTGGGCCTGAAGTGAAGAGTACGTGCTGACAAAAGGCACTGAAATGCCCGTAAAAATTCTGACCAGGAAATCCCGTAGAAATTCACGGCATTCCACCACAAACACGCATCTCCAGTAAGTTGACCCCCGACACTATTAGGCCACTCTTCTTCGCAAACACCGTACCTTGTTAGTCGACGAATGCAATCCTCGATGTAGTCTTGAGGATCCTCACTAGCTGCACCCGAGAAGAAAGGTAGTGACTGGAACTTGGCCGGAGTGGTACCGATTATAGCTGGCGCGGCCTGTGTCGCGTAGGCCAGTGGTGTTAATGCTGCCAGAGGTGGGCGTGGTCGCTCAGTGTTTACATCCGCCCGGGCGGGCACGTGCGTCTCGGGAAAGTATGATAAATACGTGGCATGGTTCACTGGTGTCGGAAGCTGAGGCAGGTGCAACTGTACGTTGTTGGCGCACCTTCCGCATCTGTACTGTCCACCATGCTGTTGCCATCCTTCCGACACTGCTCGTTGCCATATTGTATGTAGACCACAACTTCCGCAAGTAATGGTCTCTACCTTTGGACAGTCACTGTATGAAGTTTGGCGTGCCTGCTGCAGTAAGTTGTCGGCCGTGACAGCTGACGGCCCTACAGGGGGAAACGTGAGTGACGTAGGTTGCTGTGGTTGTGGAGTGCAACGAGCACACAGAAACTTGTGTTCACCGTTTGTCGCTCTGTCGCAGAAATACACTCTTCATGAAACTGCCGAGTACACATTCCGCAAGCCAGACGTGTCATTACCGTGTCACGACAGGCCTCTTTCTGGGCGCAACGGTGCATGATTCTGACGGTTGATCCCACAATTGGAAATGTAACGTTTCTTGTTTCGGTATACTGACACTGATAGCTGTCACTGACATGGTCGATGCTACCCAGTATCCTGATGGGTCTAACACAGTTGTTGCACAATGCCACTGATTGTCCCGCGGAAATCTCTGTGATCGGACTTCAGAGTACGCGGTTGATGGTCTCGCGTAGGCGCGATGCAAACCCCGGACTCGCGCCCTGACAGACATCGGTCGGCGCACGAAAGGGATCTGTCGAAAATCTTGGGCGAACACATTGCAGGCACAGTTCAGTTTTTAGTCCATTCTCGGTCCTGATGTCCATGCGACCCCGGTCGGCGCGACGCGGTAGCCACGACACTGACATCCCGCCCGAAATCAGCTGTTTTCGCCGTGTAATGTTCTCTCGGGCTCGCGGCAGTCACCCTTGCGCGCGGCAGTCACCCTCACGCGTGGCGCGGAGGTTCGGGGGGAGGGTGGGGTAATGGCACAGCCCGGTCACGAAGCACCCGCCCGCCCGCACATGCACACACGCACGGAGCGAAGGGCGGTAAGCTGCTCTCCCCAAGGATGTGGGGGTGGAAAGAGGGTAAAGCAGCCGGGACCAGATGGCTCTTCCCCCCTGCTGTTCTTTTATCTTCGAGACTACCCAGCGCTGGCAGGGTCCAGATGACAGCTACCCAGTACAGATATGAATGGTGGGATTCTTACCATGGACAACAAGAAAATGCCACTGGAATATATTCTTTTCCACCTCGCATGCAAAAGAAAATGATATTTGAAAATACACAATATAAGAATCTCTGGAATACACAGTACCTTACACAAAATACAAAACCACGTTGGGCGCCTTATAACGTGACTCTGAGCTGTGTGGGGGCCAAATGAAGAGAGACTGTGTTCAGGGGAAGGTTAAGAATACCCATAGGCGCCAGTTCCGCAGTTTTAGCTCGGCGAAACACGAGCACGAGACGTCTTTCTCAGGTCGTGGTAGACGACCATGTGGCTGCCCCCAAGCAGCGTCACTGATGTTGGTGATTTTGGGCCTGGCGTCGTATACTTACATACACACACCTAGCCCCTGTTTAGGCCAGGGCCACACCTCTTTAACACTGAAACGTACGAAAATTACTGAGTTCAGACCAAGTCATGATAGAGGAATGAAATACGCTATTGATATTATGAATTTAATAGTACGAGAAGTAGTACAGAGTTCTTACAACTATGACCACGGTAAAAACGGCGGTTTGGCCCCTGGACGGAGAACGAATGTTGATATTACGGAAATGTTACACTTAAACCTAGGCCTATACAAAGTCCAGGAGCTGCGAGAGAGCAGTTCTCCCGCACGTGTGCACTGCTCGGTGGTCCCACGAACAAGCCCCTGCTTCTGGGAGATGGCGCGCAGAGGGCGCAGCATCTCCCGCCAAAACACAACAAAACGAAATGAGATGAAGTGGTGATGATGAATAAATGAATACACTTAATGCAATTAACAGTTAAAACATATTACATTATTTAGGGCACTAGTAAATTTTAAAACAACTCAATAATAAGAAACTTGTCAACGACATAAACTTAAAAGAAAAAAAATATATATTAATGTATTTCTGCCTCTCTGTATCCCACTCGCGCACTTTCACTCACCCTAGCCAATGTCTGAGGTGCCCCGAGAGATATACTAATTAGCGGTGCGGCCGATAATTAGCATAGTCGCATCTGTTGTACCTGATGCTAGGGTAGTGGGCGAATTGTAGTAGGACAAACGGTCTGAGCAAGATACGTGGACGACTGGTTCACGTCAGTTTAAAAACAATATTATTTTGTACTCTACACAATTTCACAAAAATAATCGTATGGTGTCACGGATTTTCAGTTTCACTCAGATTTTTGCATTCATTTAAGTCACTCACAAGAATATCATCAAATAGTTAAAAAAACTGAATATCCTTTGTGATGTTTATTACAACAGTCTTGCCATCCATTTGTTTCTTGATTTTCTGTAGAACTTGTGATTTATCATTATGAACACAGAACAAAGCTGGTAAGGATAAATTCAGGTCAACAAACTTAACTTAAGTCATGTTTAAAAGATAAAAAAAAGGATCCTTTCTTATAAGAACCCATATTCCATGAATAAAATGGCCAACGTCATAGAATTGAATTGCAAACACCAATGATCATGAAACAGAGACACAGTGTTTAATTTTAATTTACTTAAAATTTAATTTCTAACCCGGGAATTAATGCATTCTTCCCATTATTGTGTTTCTTCTATTTACTATATCTTATATTTAAGACATTTCAGATTAAAAAGTCTAAAAAAATACACGTACATAAATAGCTATAACTTGTACAGTTTATCATAATAATTGTTAAACACAGTGCGAAACTCAGTGATTGCAGCATAAATGTTACCTTTCCTTACAAATTTCATGCATTTTGCTGGAAATGACTAATACAACCCCCAAAAAAGGTACGTACACAATTATATACAAGCTGTACAGCTTACATTTGAGATTGACTCACATATGAAAATAATGCATTTAGTTTGGATCTACTTTATGCTTTGTATGTACATCTCTTGTAAATGATTTTGTTAATTTGTTTGTATGTAATAATTGTTGCTTGTTACTCATTTATATGTATTTATTGACATATTCCATATCCAAGAATTCATTGACTCCTTATTGGGATCAGCGGAAAGTAAAAAATAAATTAAAAAAAAAAAATACAAAAATTTAGACACTGTACAAAATTAGCAAATAGATTTTGAAACAATATGAATCCGCAGTTACTGCATTACAACTGTTTTTTCCTAACAAAATTTCAATATTTTGCCGGTAAATACACGTATAAAAACTCCTGAGAAAGCTAAGCACACAATTATTTACAAGTTGTACACTTTATATAAATTTGGACACTGTGCCAAACTATCAGAATTATTTGAAACACTCAGTATGAAACTGGAGTCGTTGCACAACCACTGTTCCTTTTCCTTACACACATCTTATTTTACTGGTAATGACTAGAACAAAACTTCTAAAAAGCAATGTACATAATAACTACATACAGATTCACAGTTTACATAAATTTATACATTGTACAAAACTAACAGAATTATTATGAAACACTCAGTGCAAATCCATAGTCACTGTACCACCTTTATTTACCTTCCTTAAAAACCCCCTACAATTTGATGGCAAAAATAAGTAGAAAAATTGAACCAAGTTGTACAGTTTACATAAATATTTACTTTCTACTGAGCGGGTGACCTAAATTGTGAACTTTGGGGAGGTCTATTTGGATTCATTATAGATTTGTTTGTTTTAGGATTTAGTTAGTGTTTTTTCTTGTTCGAACTTTTACTGGTTTGGTTGGTAGTCTGCTCTTCCCCTGTTCTGCTTAGTGTGTGGGGTGGTTTATTAGGGTTCTTTCTGTCTCCTTCTCTTGCCTTTCTTGCTGGTTATTGCTTCATGCAATCCCATTTAACAGTTGGGTCAACCACTCTTCAGATCTTGGGGAGGAGGGGGGGGAGACGTAGTACCAGCAGCCGGTTGTACACTGCGAGCAAGGGAGTGTGACTTGGTAGCTGGCTTTGTCGACGAGCTGTGGGTCCCGTGGTGTGAGTCTGCCCATGTCTCTAGCCACATTTTTATGTGACGACTTAAAGCAGCGATGTTTGTCATTTTCATCACTTCTAGTGCCGTTGGTGGCATATGATTCATCGTCGTAGAGGCTATATTCCTGTACTGCCCCATTTTGAGGCTTGTTGGGAACAACTTTGACGAAAGAGGGCCTTGCTTGTTAAGAAGGCTATCCGGCACAGTGTGGCAGTGTGCCATGGTAAGCTGTTGCAACGAAGGTGAGTGTCTGCTAAGTCACGTTCATCTGGTGTCCATGAGCATGTATATCATTTGTCGGCGTCTTGGCTTAGGGCGAACTTAATCGGGGATTTATTTGACTAGATCATTGGAAACTCTTTGCTGAACTGTGAAAAGCGGTTTACTGCGGCATTTGAGCAATGAATGAATGGTGATCACTCAATTGAGAATTGTTGGACACAAGTGAGAAATTGCACTTCGGTAATAAGGTATACACATAAAACTATTTGTTTTCTTAATTATTGTCATTCTGGAATGTTCGAGAAACACTTTAACTTTTAGTGATTATGGTATGATAGGCCTGATTGTATTTGTGGTGTCTATTTGTAAGTTATGTAAAACAAATGCAAGTGTGAAGCGACCAGCCTGCGCTTGGGGTATAGTTTTTCAATTAGTCAGTTGTATTTCTAGAGTCTCTACTGTTGCTTACTTATTTGCATAAATTAATGCTAGCCGGTGTTACTGACACTTCAGAACCAAGAGCTGGTCAGCCTGGTATCAGTTAGGTGTAGGGTAGGGTTGATGCATTTATTAATGTCAAAAACCCCAGTGTGTTGCCAGGCCACCCTACTTTAACATATTGCCTGTAAATTATTTAAATTCAGTGTGTCTAAAACGTTTGTAAGTCAATAATTGTTTCAATGTGAGGGTTCCATGTTAATTGTCGTAAGCCTAATAATTTTCTAAGTAAGTCAGTTATTTAAATAATGTAATGATTATAATTTTGCTGAACAAGAAATCTCATAGAAAACCAACTCTAAAAGTATAACCGCTATTGGGCCTGGCGAAACAGTACGGTAACAGAAAACCGCGTCTGGATGCAATTCTTAGTGATAAGGTTTCTCATTGGAGTATTTTAT
>PNEQ01076773.1:0-20653 GCA_003012365.1 Medauroidea extradentata | reverse complement strand
TTAGAATGTCGTCAGCCATCTTGTTTAAGGAAGCTAAAAGGCTAGCTCTGGGCTGCCTTAATTCTCACTGCTTCCTTTTCTTAAATTTAAGGTCGCCTTCTTCAAGGAGCGATTAAGGGAGGTTCTTGCAATGTAATTAAGGCTTCCTTTTTTATTTAAGGCCGCCTTATTGTAAAAGGGAGGTCTCTGCATACGGCCCTTTGTGTGTAATCTTTAGTGTATCAATAGCATAAACTCACCTGTAACATTTTCTTACTAACTTTGCTAGCCCGGAGGTGTACCTCTCACCCCCTGCAACTCGTCGCCCAGGGGCATTATTAATTTTCTTTTATTCACCCGCGTGGTGAAGTTTCATCTCACAGCATCGCCCACCGGTCGGGCTTAGGACCGGGTCCGCATACTGTGCCGCCAGTGTAAGTGTAATGGAGTACGGTACTTTTTAAATAAATATGTTAGCCAAGTACAGGTGCGTGTTTATTGCTTTCCGCTTCACGGCCATCAGGGCGTGGGACCCTTCAACCCGCATTCCAGTGCTTTACCTACAGTGTGTTTATGAATGTACTTTACTACCTTAGTGCTACGGGCATGGGAACGCCATAAGATTCCCCTACGTAAGTAACATAGCGACGTTGAGTGGGGAGGGTTCTTGCAACGCCACAGCCGTCGGCCATGTGGCCTTGAAATCTAGAGTATCTGCTCTCTGAGTGCCCGTTCTCTCTCATAACGGGCTGGCGCACCGGGCAACACCACCTAGTCACGACCCCCGCTGGCGTCAAATTGTCGCCCAATTTGTGTGGCGTTAACAACCATGCACCAACGCAGTTACAGTGACGGTGGAATTTTCCATGCCGGGACCACGCGGACACCATTGTCGGAAACAGGGGCAGAAAGTACGCGAGGGTGGCCATTTTGTGGCAGCGTCCTGCCGCGCTGCTCCCTCACTACCCCCGCTCCATCCAAGGGCTGGCAGCACGTGCACAAAGGACAGCATCACCCCTCCAGGCTACCTACCGCCGGAGCTACCTCCCCTACCGCGCCACGCATGGGGAGTCTGACGCGCCAAGGTGAGCGACCTGGCCAGCTGATCGCCTGCACCGCGCACGCTACCGTGCTTCTGCGACATGGCATAGCACGATGCGTATGGAGCCACCGGCCACGTGTGCGACCAGTGCTACGAGCTTCTGCCTGAACATCCGGCACACCACAGGTGCCACATGAAGACGCTATTACCAAACTGGCACCCACATAACATCTTCCGCGACAACCACGACTCTCCGCTACAGGTGACCTCCGACGATGTACCTGCACGGACGTGTACGCAGTGCGGGCGAAGAAAGGAAGCTTCTAATTGGAATACACCATGTGAGACTGCGTGTGCATGCGCAGCACAACAAACAAACTTTAAACAAGAACTCAACTACAGTGACATTCTGAAGCAGGAAGTGTGCGACAGCCTGGTCTGTCTGCATCCAGGACAGTGTACCATGCCGTGCGGGACGTGTTCCGTGCAGTACCACGAGGGATGCTTGTCAGCCGCGGAAGTGGTGAAGGCACACACTGGACCTTTCCGGTGCGATGTGTGCGAGACGAGCGCAGGAGCCACAATGACACACTCACCCATTGATGGTGCAAAACATCGAGTTTCCACACTGTCCACGACGGGAGGCGTCAAGGTACCTGAAACAACAGTGCGCGAGTGCAGACGACCGCGATGCCGCGTGGAGAAGGGAGTTACGTTGCGGTGCAAGTACTGTGAGCAGGCCACGCATGTGGAGTGCCTCGTGATCGAGGAGAAGCAGACTGTAGTCGGCACAGGCTTCCTGTGTTTTGGCTGTATCGCTGCTACGCAACAGCCTCCGATGGCGACACCGAACTTTCAGAATCTTTCCACCGGGGTCAGCAATCTAGATCACAGTGCTATCCCACGAACAACTGTCACAGTCATTCAGAACATGTCCCTGCTGCCAATGTTTACGAGCGCACGGAGAGCTCCAGTGACGCCACGCGTGACGTAGATGGGCGCGACACGCTCGTCGGGCATGTCGACACCACACCAATTCCAGACACACCCAACTTTCGCTGGATTAACGAGCGAGGACCCAGAAGCATTCCTCGATGACTGTAAAGGCCGCCTACACCGGTACGGCGTTAGTGACGAAGAATGGCCGCAAGTCATCGAGAAGCAGCTGACGGGCCAAGCCAGCTAGTCGTGGTCGAGTATAATGCGATATGGGATGGCGTGGAACTAATTTCGGGGACTGTTCCTGTCACAATACGGGGAAGCGTTCATGTCACTAAAAGCTCAAAGTCGGCTCGCACTGGAACCACGGGGGAATGAGCCACTGTCAGCTTTTGCATCGCGCAAGTACCACCTGCTGTGCATGTACCAACCACATCTTAGTGCGTGCCAAGTGCTCACTACCATCGCCGAAACCGTGCACCCAGAATTCCGCGCTTCGCTAGTGCCACTATTGACGTACGAACCAGAAGAACTCATCAAGGCCACCGCACTGTTCGGGAGAGAGACACTCCAGGTGCCGGCGACACTGCGCGGGTGCGGAGGCGCTGACAGATCCACAACAGCTGCACAGCCGACAACACCAAGGGTAATGGCGACAGGCGGCGAGCGACAACGCGCAAGGAACACAAGGTATGAGAGTGATTATTCCCAGGGTGATGTGCATGCCAACCCGAAACAGCGATGCTCGCTGTACTACACCAAACCACCCCCATTTCCGTGCCAGTTCTGCCCGGGCAACCAGTTGCGCTGGCATAAGGACTGTTCTAGAGCGCCGGCAAGGCCGTGGCAAGGGGACAAGAATATCAGGTCCCAGTCGGGAAACGGACAGTAGGGGCCACGGGACCTGACGTCACAGTGCACCCCAGTGTAAATGTAAACAACCAGACACCACAACAGGCTCTACTCCAGCAAATCCATAGTAGACACCATCCGTCAATAAAAATTTTAGTAAGTGTAAACAACCTCCGCTGCTATGCTTTGGTGGACACGGCAGCTTCACACAGTTTCATCCGGCCAGAATTTGTTAAACTTAAAACCACGTCGAAATTCAATCAGGGCGTTCAGCTAGCTGCCGAGGGTGCGAAGTGCTAGGCGATAGGCCAAGCCACCATTTTTGTGCGCATCAGGGACATAGAGACCATAACAACTGCTTTGGTTGCACCTGATTTGAGGGAGAACGCCATCTTGGGCTTGCCCTGGCTCACTGAGCAGAACACAGTGGTGGAGCCCACGGCGAGACGCATTCACTTCGGCACTGTCGATCGCAGAACAGCATACAGTACAGAGGCGAAATCAAGGGAACTTGCAACCACAGTTAGACTCGAGGATATCTCAAACGAAGTACCCCCAGCTTACAGAGAGGCTTTTCAATGGCTGTTAGATGAGAGAAGGGAAGTGTTCGCGGCCAATGATATCCTGAGACGTACTGCGGTGATGGAACACCGAATCGACCTCACCACGCAAAAGCCTTATTTACACGCCTCCTCTGGGCTACTTAGTACATCAGGCCAAAATTATTAAGGAACAGATAAAGGAAATGCTGGCAGATGGAGACATTGAACCGGCCAACAGCCGGTACAACTCACAAATCACATTAGCCCCCAAGAAAGATGGCACGCTGTGTTTCTGCGTAGATCTGAGGCGCGTGAATCTCGCGACAGAAAACCTGTCCCCACCATACATCAGCGTAAAGAATGTGCTGACAGCCATTGGACACGCGAAGGTATTTTCCTCCCTAGACCTGCGGAGCGGTTACTGGCAAGTTCCGGTGCGACAGGACGACGGGGAGAAAACCGCATTCACGGCCCCCGACGGCAGTCAATACCAATTTTGCGCTATGCCATTCAGCCTAAAAGGGGCACCCGCGACGTTCCAGACGGTGATGGTGCAGGTATTGAGTGGGCTGGCAGGCGAGCTCACGTTAGCCTACCTCGACAACGTGCTCATATGGTCAAACACATGGGAAGAACATCTGATACACTTATCGCTCATCCTAGAACGGCTAGCCATCAATGGGCTGATATACGCAGTACCCAAATGCCATATAGGGAAGGCAAACATCGAATTCCTAGGCCACATGATCAGGGGATTGAACCCAACGCCGAACACCTGCATCAAGTGGAGGAGTGCCAACCACCAGGCATGCGCAAACAACTGTGCAAGTTTTTCGGCCTGATAAACTGGTTGCGCGAACACATCCAGGGGTTCGCGACCATAACGGCACCGTTGACAGCGCTCCTATCCCCGCAGAAACAATACAGTTTGACCGCAGAGGCTGACAAGGCGTTTCGAGACATTAAGGCTGCGTTCACAAAATGCGAAACCTTAGCCCACTACGACTGCCAGCGCCCACTGTACCTCCAGACGGACGCAAGTCAAGAAGGGGTTGGTGCGGTGCTGTACCAGTATGGCGACACGGGAGCAAGACGCGTGATAGACTTCTCGAATGCCAAGTTCGGCCCCACGGAACGACGGTACCATGTGAATGAGCAGGAGTGCTTAGCAGTTGTGTGGGTGGTGAAACATTACAGAGCCTACCTGGAATACCAGAGATTCATTTTGCACACTGACAACAGGTGTATCGTGTGGCTACAGTCCATGCGCGAGGCGCGCAGTAAACTCGCGCATTGTTCAATGGCACTGCAGGGTTATAACTTTAGGTCGAACATGTCGCAGGGAATGACAACCAGCTAGCCGACACGTGGTCGCGCACGCCCCGCACTGACGTCATCGTACGCGACATGACAGAATGGAAAGATATCCTGCTGCCCGGACCACAGCCAACTGACGCTCAGCTGTACCAGCTGATAGCGGTACCGCAAGAGGCCAATGTCAACAGCATCTACGGCCAAGTTGTGGCGGCACAACGTGATTGCCCCACATGTCAAAGCAAACGTCGGGAGTGCGCAGACGCGTTGGTCCAGCAGTGGAAAGTAGTCGACGACCGTGTAGAGACATGCCCTACCCCCTTCGGGACGGGCCGTGGAGGTTGTTTGTGCCCCACAGCGAACGAGGGAACGTGCTGCACCACGCCCATGTCAGACACTTCGCCGGACATCCAGGCGCATGCCAAACAACCCGCAACATAAGCCGCCTGTTCTACTGGCTAGGGGTGACCCGGGCAGTACAACGTTACGTCAGGAGTTACGAAACCTGCAACAAATACAAGTCGCGGAGAGCCGACGGCGAAAAGCAGCAGCAGCCACATCTACCGGAGCGCCCCTTTGAAACTGTCTCCTTCGACATTATTGGCCCATACTCGCTCTCCACGAATGGCAAGCGGTTCATCTTAGTGGTGACGGACATGTTTTCAAGGTGGACGGAGGCATACGCTATTCCCAGCACACGTGTTATGAACCTAGTGCGAACACATGACACGGAGTTCTATGCAAGATGGGGCTACCCGAAAGTTCTGCTCACAGACAATGGGTCGCAATTCACCGGGGGAAAGTGGAGAGATGCCTGTGGGAAGTGGGGTGTCTACCACCACACCGGTGTATCACCTGCGTGCCAACCCCACGGAGCATCGCAATCATGACCTAAAGACGCAGCTCCGACTCCGTGTGGGGAAACGACACAAGACGTGGGCCAAACACCTGCCCGAAGCCTTGTTCACACTTAGGTGTCGGGTAAACGCAGCCACTGGTCAATCACCAGCAGCAGCACTACTGGGGTGCAACCTCAAGCTCCCGGTAGAGTACCAGTGCGCAGCCGTAAACGAGGAGGAACCTGTAAGCCCTGAAGTTCGGACAGAGAGGCGACAGGAGCGACATGCAGCAATGAGGGCAAACCAGCAGTGCTATGCGCAACAATGGCTCAAGACCACGGGATGCAACCCCGCACAGCTCAAACCCGGACAGCTCCAACCCGGACAGAGGGTATACGTCAGGGCGCATCCCCTAACAGCGGGCAAGCGGAACTACTGCACAGGTTTCGCAGCCAAATGGAGTGGACCCAATCGGGTCGTGCAAGCCTGCGGCAGAACCACCTACCTTGTCCGATAACACAACGGCAGAGTTACCAAAATACACAGGGATGACCTGCGCATGGCATATGACAACGGAGATGGGACATCCCGAGGCACCACACCCTCTGGAGCAGGCCCGCCAGGCACGGCGCCACCTGACACCCCGCGTGCAGGAGACGGCTCTCCCACTGGATGCATAAAGTGCCTCTTCGCGAACCGGACACCACCGATAACGGCAGCGGAAGGCGGACAGCGTGGAGAGACTGTCGACACCAGTGAGGAAGAGCCGATGCGCACACCCGAACAACGAGCGAACACAAGAGTCACGGTGAAGCTCCACCAGCCCACGGACGGAGTCGTACGCATCTCGGTGCCTGACATCGAGTCGCCACCTTCCGACGTAGCCCAGCGCCGCCCCTGAGGCGCCATGCCTGGTTTGGCAGTAACGGGACCGCCTGTTCACTACAGGCCACAAAGAGGGACCTGTGTCGCTGATGCCCAGCTGTCGCTGGTCGAGGACGACAACCAGGCTGCCTCCAGCCTGTCGCAGGCTATCAGACTGTTGGACACGGCAGGCAACCCGACGCCAGTGCTGCACGAGGAGGGGGACAGGGTGCACCTGGCGCCTCTCCCCAACACAGCCGTCCAGGACCCAGCTGGGCGGCCACCTCTGCAGCCCCAGAGGAAGGCAACGGCACCTCGCCGTCGTCAACCACCCCAGCCAGGCAGGTACTTCCTCCGCTCGCAGCCAGCCGGCCCACAGAGCCCCTCCTGCTGCAGGTAAGACAACGGCGGCGTCGTGATGCACAGACGGGCTCCCAGGAGGGGGGCATTTGACGCGGGTCGTTCCGCAACTCCCTCTCTCTGAGCCCGTCGTGCGCATCAAGCCACCATTACGGAACGGGCAGAGCGCCCATAGAGCCACGGCATGTGGGAACGCACTCGGCCACGTGGGTGCACGAGGTAGCGGCGCCCAGATGCCACCCCCACGATGCCGGGTGTCATCAGCGTGTGTGTCGGCCCCACAGAACTGCCATCAAATTCTAGGAATGTGCTCCCTTGACGGGAACTGATGTAAATTCATGTTAAAGTTTGACACCTTGTAACAGCCCTCCCGTGCTGTTTCCGTCAGTGGGGGTTACACCAGTTAGCAGGCAGAAAATATAAAGACCAGGGGTAAGTGAGTTCAGTGTGTATAGTGTCTTTCTAAAACTTTTTCGCAATTAACCTCAAACCCCGCAAAACACCCCTGCGCCTCGCGGCAAGTTGGACTCGCCCGCGCAGCCAACTTCACCGGCCAAACATCTTTATATTTTCACCCCCAAACCGTTACGAGTTTTGCTTAACCATTAATTGCCAGTGTTGTGCCCTAATTATTATTAATTTAACGTAATCTTTCCAGTGTCTGTTTCTTCCTGTGTTTTGTATATCCAAATTTCACGAAAATTCAAACTACGTAATATTCCAACAGACTCTTCCCCTGATCAAATCTGGGACTGTAATCATCAAGCTTTATTATTACTAATGTTTTGGGCCTTTGCCCCTTGTTTGATTTTGTGTTTTTATGTATTCGGCGAGTGCTTCCCGCGCTTTGGTTGCACGACGTCATGCACGCAGGAAGGACTCGCCAGTTGGCACTACGCGGAGGACCGAGACGGTCGACGTGTTCGTCCTTTCGGGCCCTTCAAGACTTTGTGTGTAATCTTTAGTGTATCAATAGCATAAACTCACCTGGAACATTTACTTATTAACTTTGCTAGCCTGGAGGTGTACCTCTCACCCCCTACAGCTCGTAGCCCAGGGACATTATTAATTTTCTTTTATTCACCCGCGTTGTGAAGTTTCATCTCACAGCATCGCCCACCGGTCGGACTTAAGACCGGGTCCGCATACTGTGCCGTTAATGTAAGGGTTTTGGAGTACCGAGCTTTTTAAATAACTACGTTAGCCTAGTACAGGTGCGTGTTTATTGCTTGCCGCTTCACGGCCATCAGGGCACGGGACCCTTCAACCCACATTCCAGTGCTTTACCTACAGTGTTTTTATGTGTGTACTTTTCTACCTTAGTGCTACGGGCGTGGGAACGCCATAAGATTCCCCTACGTAAGTAACATTGCGACGTTGAGTGGGGAGTGTTCTGCAACGCCACGGCCGTTGGCCACGTGGCCCTGAAATCTAGAGTCTCTGCTCTCTGAGTGCCAGTTCTCTCTCATAACGGGCTGGCGCACTGGGCAACACCACCTAGTCACGAACCCCGCTCGCGTCAGTGTGTGTGTATGTATACAAACACATGGTACAGGCAGAATCTTCAAAATCTTTAAATAATTTCCTCAACTGTCCATTGGAGACAAGTGTAATATGATGCAGATTACTCTTTTTTGTGCAATAAAAACCTTTTCAAATTTGTTTCACTGATACCTCAGAAAATGTTACTATAGCTTATATGTGTGTACATAAGCAAAATAGACTAATTTTGACAATTGTATGAGATGCGAGGTGAGAGGGATTTTAAAACATAACATGAGCTGTTTAGTTTCTTCATAACTTGTTGCATATGCTCCTTTCATGCCAATTTTCTGTCGATTTTTACACCTAAGAAACTGGTTTGTCGAACTGTTTTGATTAATTTGCCACCTACGATTATTTTTGGCTCTTTTGCTGTGGTTTTTTTATGTAAACAGGATGCAGTTTGATTTATCTAGATTTAGGACAAGTTTATTTGATCTAAGCCAAGAGGTAAGTTTATTTAGTATTTTTGTTGCTTCATCTTCAATTGACATATTACTGTCTGCTTTAATGAGTAAATTAGTATCGTCAGCAAAAGAGACGACAGAAACATTACAGAGTTGTAGGACTAAGTCATTCACATGTATTAGGAACAGTAATGCGCCCAAAACACTTCCTTGTGGGACACCAGTGCCAATCACTTTTGGCTGAGAGCAGTTGACGGGGATAATGGTGGAGGAGATGGTTTATGGTGAAAATTACTGGCGTGCTAAGCGAATGTTCCCGACTAGGTGCCAGCCATTTAGAAAAGAACCGGAACTCAGATGTTGTGAGTGGTACTGTCTCAGGGTCGCGTGTCCGACGGCCAGCTTCGTAGCTTTCCTCGTCCACCACCGTTATATATTACACTCGGGGAGTATTATGGCTTTCCCTACACTCATACACACACATAAATAAAGCACTCGACAAGAATTTCGGGCACTTGTACAGCCAAGGAATATATATACTCACATTGTCGTGTAATAGGGTCCGGCACCCTGAAGCGCCGTGAAGCGGCAAAGTCAGTAATTACACAAAAGTAGAGGCAAGGCGTTACTACTAACTCACGTCAACCCCCAGCACACAAACACAAAATACTGGCGATGCTTGAAACGGTCTCGGACTTAGCCCATCCGATGGGCGAAACATGGAAAAATCCCACGTGGCGGGAATGGAAAATTACGGTTTTAGAAGCCTCTGGGCGCGAATCGAGTCGACAGGGGTGAGGGGTAAACCCGGGCACTGAAGTTAATAAATAAAGATGGGTTCCAGATGAGAATAAAACTATTGCACGTTAAATGATTACACGATGAAAAGAGATGCTGGGGCCCGGGCGACCGGAGCCGAACCACCTCTACACACCGCCAGTCCTTAACTGCCGAAGCCTTGGCGGGCTCAGGGCGATCACGCCGCTGAGCGTGCCAAAACTTCTCAACACAAGAAAACACTTAAAAACATACAAAAAAAATCACTGAAAATTCAATAAATAATTTAAACTTGCTGATTAGTGTCCAAAAGTGTGTCTTGAATGTTCAAATTTATATTCTGAAGAATTTTGTGTCAACCGGTATTTTATGTTACATGAAATTAAATTGTGTTAAGAACAGAGAATTACCTAAGTATAATTAAATGAAAAATTTAGGGAACAATATTAATATTAAGAAGAGCAATTTAAAAATTATAGAATTTAAAGAAATTACACTGCAGAGTTTGCCAGTTGGACGAGTCCATCTTCACATTGGGCACAGGGGTGTTTCCACGTGGTTTAGAGGTTAGGCCCGACAAGTCTTGTCGGACAACTGAATTTATGCAGACAATGTTACACGTGGCCCTATACTTCCCTAAATTACTTGGCACAAATACCCCCATTGCCCTCACTTAAACATTACACTTGTACTGAAGGTTAGGGTTTCATGTGGTGTTTTGCTAGGTTTAGGCTTAACGGGGCACATTCCTACCAATGGCTCGTGGTTTAAGACAGCTCAGATATGCTTGGGTGTTGCGTTCGGTGGTGGGAGTGGCGTCTGGACGTCGTGGCCATCTGTGATCATGCTGTCGAGCACATTCCCATATGTGGCGGCAGTACTGGTCACCAGGCGTGTTCCCTCAGTGCGTGGTGCACACGAAGTGTTGTTCTGAAGGGGGCGTGGCTTTGTCTGTGTCAAACAGCCCCTCCCTCTGGAGCCTGTCTGTGCACCACAACGCCCGCCGTCTCTTACCTGCAGCAGGGGTGGCTCCGCGGGCCTGTCGGCTGCTGTTGGCATCGGTGACGCCTCTGCTGTATTGTCTGGGAGTGTGTCTCCATCGGTCTGGCCGGGGCGTGGTGAGGTGCCCTGTCGCCCACGTAGGTGGGGCACTCTTGGCGCACCCTGCTGCGCAGGCGCTCGGAGCGGTGAGGAGGCAGTGGGTCTCCACTATCGTTCCGGGTTGGCCCGTCATCAGTGGCCTGGTGCGATGGCTGCGCAGGCCCTGAACCTGTGTCCAGGCAGACTGCAACGAGGAGGGCCGACGTGTCCAGCCGGCTATCTTCCTCGTGGGTCCTCGCTGTCCAGGTGTCGCCCATGCAGCACAGCATGTTTTTCATCGCGTTGCCAGAGAATGTCCAACCGTTGTCTTCCCTCAGTGGCAAGCCATGAGTCGAAGCAACCATTCCTCCTGGGGGCATCACGTACGTGGTGGTCCCGTGACAGTCACCCCTAGGGCATTACCGTGGGACTAACTGCCGGGTCCACTGCTCGGCTACGTCCCGATGCGGAGCTCTGGGGCATGTGCACGCATGGCGGTTTGGGCTTCCTTCCTCCTCCATATCTGCTGTCCTAGTTACGTCAGATTCTGGGGAGCGCGACGACCCTTCCTCTTGGTGGCTGGCTGGTCTTTACTGGGTACCAGGTTCCGTATCCATTGGAACTAGTGGGCTACCAGCGAAAAGATGCCTGATGCGCCTGGTAGGCATCGCTTCCCCTGTGTGGGGTGTCTCGTCTCCCAGTGCCGTCCTCTCTCCGAGTTGTCGCTGTTCCAGTGTTGTGGTGTTGGGGGTCTGTTACCTTGTCGCTCTACGCCAAGCGCAGATCATCCCGGTGGACCTTCACTGTTTTCCCTTTTCCGCGTTGTATCAGATAGCTGGTTTGACCACATGTGCGCACCACCTTTTGTGGTCCGCTCTATTTCTCGGTGAACCCAGCGCAGTACTTCTTGCCCCCAGCTGAGAGTGGATGAGACTTCGCATATACTCGCTGCCCTGGGTGCAAGATTGTCGGCGGTCGGTTCGTGTGCTTTAGCCACTGACTCGTATAGCGTTGTTGGTTCTCGCGCATTGTGGTATCCTGGGCTGCTCTCCCACTTCTCCAACTGTCTTTGCCCTCTGGCTCCTCTTCGCTTCAAGTTACTGTTTAACAGAAGAAGTTGGTGTTTGGCCGGTTGCTATGTTCACCATGCAACGAAGTGTGACGAGTCCTGCCAGCAGATGTTCCACCCAGCTGTCATGCTTCTGCCCCACACGGATACATAGTTGCGGTTTAAAGTCCTGATTTCGCCGTTCTGTGGGGTTGGCACGTGGATGGTAAACGGCTGTGGTATAGTGGTACACTTCCCACTTCTTGCAAGCATCTGTCCACATCCTGCCAGTGATCTGGGAGCCATTGTCCGAAAGTAGGACCTTTAGGTACCCCCAGCCGGCTTAAAATTCAGTGTTCAAATTTCTGACTAACATTTTGACACACATGCTCGCCACCGCGTAGGCCTCCATCCACCGCGAGAACAAGTCAGAGACGACCAGGTTAAACCTCTTTCCACCTGTTGTTCTGGGGTTAGGTCCCATAATATCGAGGGTTACGGTCTCGAACAGTCTGGTGGGGATGCGGAGCATCGCGACTTGTAGCGGATGCAGATGTCACTCTGTCGCACATACTCTCGCATTGCACAGTTAATGCCGGGCCAGTAGAACAGGTTAGCGATGATCCGCTGTGTCTGGTGTGCGCCAGGGTGGCCGGCGAACAGGCTGTCATGTGCGTGTCACAGTACTTTCGCTTGCTCTCCCTCGGGCACAAACAGTTTCCACTGTCCTTCTTTAGAAGGGGGTCGCTCTCCACTCATTTGTCTACCACCCTCCAGTGGTCTACTGTACCACTCTCGCAGTCTGCAGGCTTCTGATGGCACTGGGGGGAATCTTGCTGCGCCTCTACTACGTGGTCGTATACTGTGTTGACATTCTCAGGGTGCTCCTCCGGGCGCTCCTCGGCAGTGAGCTTGAAATAGCTGCGCACTTTCAAGCCGTGGATGTTCCGGTGGTAACACGTTCTTCCAGTCGGTTTCGTCGCGTACTATGATATCGGGACATTGGGCACGCGACAGCATGTCTGCCAGCTGGTTCTTCTGACCGGCTACATGCTCGACTTTGTAGTCATATATTTGCAAGGCCATCGACCACCTTGCTAGTTTGCTGCACTCGTCTCGCATCGTTTGCAGCCAGACCAGGCACCAGTTATATGTGCGTAGCATGCATCACTGATATTGTAAATAAGCATGGTAGTGCTTCATTACCCATACCACTGAAAGGTATTCCTGTTGGTTCACATGATATCATTTCTCGGTTGGCCCAAACTTCGCACTCGCATAATATATTACACATCACTCTCCTCGGTCGCCATATTGGTATAATAATGGCCTATTCCTTCCTGGCTCGCATCAGTCTGTAGATAGAGTGTGCGCCAGCAGTCGTAGTGCGCCAGTGTCTGACACTGCGCGAATTTCAGTTTGACCTTCTGGAATGCTCCCTCTGCCTCGGCAGTCCAGATATATCGTTTCTGTAGCGACAGTAAAGCTGTTAGCGATGTGGTGATTTTCGCGAAGCCTTGTATGTGCTCCCTGAGCCAATTAATGTGCCCGAAAAACTTATGCGGTTGTTTGCGTGTGGTGAGTGGTTTGTAGTCATTGATTAGGCGCAGATGTTCGGCGTTGGCTTTCACCCTTCTGCGCTCACTATGTGACCCAGAAATTCTACCTCTCCCTTGCGATTTGGCACTTGTTGACGAAGCATGTTAAGCCATTGATGGCCATCTCTCGAGCGCCAGTGTCAGGTGCGTTAGTTGGTCTTTCCATGTCCTTGACCAAATGTGTACATCGTCCAGATAGGCCAGGGTGAATTCGCCCGACAGGCCTTCCAGGACCTGGACCATCACAGTTTGGAATATTGTGGGACCGGTTGCAATCCGAACGGCAAGGCGCAGAACTGATACCGACTGCCATCGGAGGCCGTAAATGCTGTCTTTTCCCTGTCGTTCTGGCGCCCTGGCAATTGTCAGTAGCTGCTACGCAAGTCAAGTGAAGTAAATATAGAGGCGTGGCCGATTGGGTTGAGGGCGCTCTTCACGCTAATATATGGGGGGCCTGGCACTTAGTGGCCTGATTCACATGGCGCATGTCAACACAGGAGCACAGTGTGCTGTCCTTCTTAGGTGCTTATGTGATGGCCGAATTGTAGCGACTGTTCGTCGGCTCTATTACACTGTCTGCAAGCATTTCCTGTATTTGTTTAATGATGAGCTTTGACTGATGGGGTAAGTAGCTCCTAAAGGGCGTGTAAATAGGTCGGTCTGTATTTTACTCAATTTGATGTTCTATCACCACTGTGCACCTCAGCTTGTTATTGTCGGCGAAGACCTTGCGCCTCTCGTCCAACAGGCGCTGGAAGGCAGCCTGGTGAGCTGGCGGTACATGATTGGAAATGTCGCTCAACTGTACTGCTGGCAGAGGGTCGCCGGTTCGATGCCCGTTACCATAGCCTGTGCGGCTCTGGGTTGTGCCAAAGTGTATTCGCCGTGTGGCAGGCTCTACCACTGTGATTTGTTCTGTGAGCCAAGGTAGGCCCAATATGGCATCCTCCCTTATCTTCGGCGTGACTAGTGCGGTGGTTGTTGTTTCAAGGTCACATATTTGCACGGTGATTGTGGCCTGGCATATTGTTGCGCACTTCCCACTCCTGGTGGCTAGTTGTACAACCTTGTTTACTGGGTCAACAGTCCGGTTGGCAACAAGTTCGGGTCGGACAAAATTTTGTGAGGCTGCTATATCTACAAAGATGCAGCAGTTTAGGTTATTGATGCTAACTAGTATTTTCAAAGATGGGTGGTGTTTGCTGTAGATCTGATTGAGTAAAGCTAACTGTGGCGTATATTCAGGTTTGTTTACATTTAATTGAGGGTCACCGAGAGCGTCAGGTCCTGTAACCCCTACTGGCCGTTTCCCGGTGGGTAGCTACCACTGTTGCCATTTCGCCTGTCCTGGGAAGGGGCGTTATAGCAATATCTGTGCCAATACATTTGGTGGCCCTCACAGTACTGGCATGGGTACAGTGGCGGTTGGCTGTAGTTCGGCTGAAACCGTCGTGGATGTACATGGTAGCCAATACCATTAGGAGAAAAGTTGTCACACTCATACCTTGAATTTCTCCGACACTGCCGTGTTGCGTCACCTGTTGTGTTGGTGTCCACCATGCTGGATGGCGGAGTTGTCCTGTCCATGTGGCTGACAGATGCTGGCCGCTGTGGTCGTGGTGTTGCCGGCTGGAGCGTCTGGTGCTCGAACAGCATTGCTGTTCTGATGAATTCACTCGGACTGTAATGTAGTAATGTCAGCAACGAAGCGCGGAACTCGAGTCTTGCTGTCTCAATAATTGCCGTGAGCACTTGCTGGTCTGTCAGGTGTGTTTGATGCTTGTGGAGCACATCATACTTCCGGGATACGAACGCAAACTGAGACTTGTTCCCCTGCGGCTCTAGCGCTAGGCAGCTCTGGGCTTGAAGCGAAACAAACATTTCCCCTTATTGAGCTATGAATAGACTCTGGAACTCGTGCCATGGCATCCCATAGCACATCATGTCGCACCACCATCTCCCTGCCTGGCCCACCAGTTGCCTACCCACACACTGTGCCCACTCATCCTGTCCGACACCATACTTCTGGAGATGGTGAGTGCAATCTTCCTCTAAGTTGGCCGGGTGCTCACTTGGTAGTCTGGCGAATGTGGGCAGCGACTGGAAGTGCTGGGATATACTCGTGATTTTCGGTGTAACTGGTCCTGGATACAGTTCCTGTGGCCCGCCCGCAAAGTTAGTCGGTCTTTTGAACGTTTGCGGTAGTGTGGTGTTCTGGATCACCGCAACAGTAGTCGGTGGCACTTGTACCGATGTTAATGGTGATAGTGTCCCAGTGGCTGTGGTATTGCCGCCCCATGACCGAGAAGGTTGACAGCTAGTAACAGCTAGGCAGACATAGCACAGGAAGTCTGTTCCTACTACAGTGTCCAGTTACTCGGTAACTAAGCACTCCATGTGTGTGTTGGTTCCACAGAATTTACAGGCGAGGGAGGCGTGTACTGTCTCGCGACAGCACGGGCGCTTACAACTCCCTGTTGTTACAGTCGCGGTTGTGGCAAAGTTCCCCTGGTTAATGGTGTTGTCAGAATGCATGCCGGCCTTCATAGTATTGGCAGTTTCACATTCATCGCACCGGAATCGTTCCTTGAGCATGTGGATGGCCTCTGTGGCAGAAACACAACCCTCGTGGTGCTTCCGGGCGCAACTCTCGCACTGTGCGGTGCACAGTCCATGGTGTCCGCATATAATGCTGTCACATGTGCTTACTTTGTACGCTTCACGCTTTGTTACTGTTCTCCAGAATTCCTGTTGCACGGCATATGAACACACGGCAGTGGGTGCAACGTGCGTCCATTTCTTCGCATCTGGCCATAATTTGCCATAGTATGTACACGTCTGTACAGAGGTGCCGTCGGGCGATATCCGCAGCAGTTCTTCGCGGAAGTTGCAGAAGGGATTCTGTGGGTGCCAGTTCGGGTTGATCGTTTTCATGTTGCACTTGGTTTTCTACCGAATTTTCTGGTACTTGTTTGAGACAGTCATTGCACACATGGGCGATTGTTTCATATTTGCCGTAGTACACTATGGCGCGGTAGCGTGGTAATGCGAGGTAGCATGGTCTAGTGGTCGGTACGGTGTGCTGTCGCGAAAGCATGGCGTGGCGGTCAGCTGTCGTTCTGCAAGGTCACTGACCTCGGCGCGGTGGTTTCTCTCGCTAGGCGCGGTAAGGGCGGTGCCTCGGCGATCGCTACTTCGGGCAGAGGGGGTGGCTGTCCATGGGCGCTCTCTGCCTCCCTCCTAGCCAATGGGCATAGGGAGTGTGGAGGTGGATGTTGGAATGTTGGTGAAAAATGGCCACCTTTATGCACTCTTCCCTCCGCGTCATGTACAATGGAGACCACATGGCCGTGGCGAGCCCGAATGTCCTGTTCACTCACACTGTTCACTTCACCAATGTCCAATTTACGCGAATTTAAGCCCATTAATTATAGCGTGATTTGACGATGCAAATTGAAGCCCTTAGTTGCGGCACCACTTGACGATGACGAGGGTGGAGGAGATGGTTTACAGTGAAAATTACTGGTGTGCCACAGTTACATGCTGAAAACATATTTTTGTGTTAGTTACTGAGAAGAAGTTGTCTACAGAGAAGAAGAAGTCTACTGCTGCTTAGAAGAGAAGCTACAGTATATGTAAGATAGGGTGATCTTGAACTTTTAACAGTGCTATTATATTTTATGAAGCGTGTTTTACCTAGCTGATCTTTGCAGGTAATTTCAGTCAATTTTTAAATAGATTGAACTTTAACAATGACTGGTTTATAGGATAGTTAAACACTAACTACAGGTGTTAATGATTATCATTATTAATCATATTTATTTTTGTGCAAGTTAGAACAACTATCATACCTGGCCTATAATCTTTAGCGAAGGAAATAATTACGTATTTAATGTTGACAAACCACTTATTATTACCGTGTGCTAACGAGTGAACGGCGACTGCACATGAATGTCCTGCTATAAACTTACCATAGCAATTATCCTCATTCGTATTATGGTATGAACGAACAACGATCATTGAAGATGTCCTGACATGGTAAAGAGTAAACCGCCCGAGTTTACCATGTATATCTACAAGTACAAGCGACCAGCTACGAGCTGTGGTGGATTTTAAAAGGGCGATAGGGGTGATCGCCCCCCCTCTAAACCTAAAAAAATCAATTAATTGATATTGAACTATGTACAAATTAAAAATATAAAAAATTGTTCGCATAAAAACATCAACAGTATTAAATTGAGTAAAGTATTAGGGTATGCAAGACTTAATGTTAAATGTTCTAGCGAGTACTCGCTTTCCAGAAAAAAAGTGGTGGGTTACTTCTCTGATTCATCAAAATGCAGTTCAGTTCTTAGGCAAACTGTTGGCAGGCAGTTGCCTGGATTATGTGGGACGAAGTAAGTTGAGAGGCATGACAGCGGCCTTCAATTCCGATGGTCTTTGCCGAAAATTGCAGATGCCCTGTCAGCTATCTCGGAATGGAGTAATGAAGATCAAAGTGCTACTATTTGTGTTTCTGAATTTTTAGTATGCTTAATGTGTCTTTATGATGTACTTTCAGTCGCTCTGCCCATCAGCAGATTATTTCAGAAAAAGACTTTGGACATGGTAGTAGCCAAATACCGTACATGCTTAAAAACACTCTTTACAGTTTAGATATGAAACAAGGAGATTGTGAGACATGTTTTCATAATTTGATGGTTGAGGTCGAAGCTTTGCTGTTGGCTTAGGGACAGAAATGAACATGCCCAGAATAGCCAAAAGACGACAACACCGACTAAATATTTTTACAGCAGGTGATATAGAAGCATACTTTAGAGAAACTTTGTTTATCCCTACCCTCAACAACATTGTTTAAGATCTCAAATCAATGCTCTCGCCCATGACACTATAACTGTACAGTCTCGGATTGTGTATTCTGTATGTTTTATTAGACAAGAGTGATAATTCGGAAGAATTTTTTTCGGGACGATTTGAATATTGTTCAAAACCACCACTGATTTCTAGGATACAAAATGAGGCCTCAAGAAAAGTTTTAGAAAGTGGCAGTTTACAGTTTCATCGGGAACGTGATCAAGGATGTCGTCCAACGACAAGTGTGATGGATGCACATTTGAAAACTTTATCAGGGACCTGTTTCCAACAATTAAAACACTTTACTTTTGGTTTCCAGTTAGTATGGCTAGTGCAGAACGATTTTTTTCTACATTAAGATGGTTGAATACGTGGCTGTGTTCATGGATGTGGGCGAGGAGAGTCTGAATGAATTAGCTTTACTGAATATACATAGTGACATTGATGTCAAAATGGGGAAAATTATTGACTGTTTTACCAAATCACATAATCGCCATCTAGATTTTGTAATTTAATGTAAGTTTTTTGTATTGTTGAATCGTTATGAACATTTTATAGCTTATAGTGAAGTAACTTATTTACAGTTTATTTCATGTTGGATACTTGAAAAAAAAAGTGTAAATTACTGAATAATCTTATGAGATTTTGCAGTATTTATGAGCTCTACATATTCCTCTATGTCAGTTTATTTTTTATTTGTAATGTTTTCTTTTAGATGTGTTGAATCCATGCTTTAAACTGTTAAACATATTTTTTATTATTCGATACGAGAAAATTGTTATGAGACATTTTAATTTTTTTCTTTAAGAGTGCTGAAAACGAAATATAATTTCTTGATTCCTTTGTATAATATTGTGCTTCATTTTACATGTATAGATATAACGTTTTTTTTTTTGTTAAAACTGTCGTGAAAATTTATTGCTGTTCTTTTATTATCGGTTAACATGTCTAAAAGAACTATTATGGGTAGTTTTTTAACTAAATCCATCAAGAATTACACAACATGCAGTGAAACTGACAAAACGATCTAAAGATAAATTTTTGACTGGTATCGAAAAATTTAGTTTGTTTTCTATATATGCTGTGTATTTTCCTCCCCCATGTAGTTACTCGTCCATTTATTTTACGATTTTGCGAAGGAGAAGTTGTGTTGCCAACACTAATGGCCGGTTTCACCAACGTCGCCTAAACCAGGTCCCAGCTGGGCCGAGCTTAATTTTAAGTCAAGCTTAAAACTGTTTAATTAAAAATGTGCGTTTCACCATGGCAACCTCAACTTAAATAGGCCTCCCTTAGCTAGGCCCTGCTAAAACATAGAAGTGGAATAAAATATCATGTTGGTACTATAGCATTGATGTCACGTGATGTTGACAGCCAATCAGAAGGTGGAATTAAAAAATAAGAAGAAAACTAGCAGATTTGTTTATATTTACATTGTGATATTTCAATTAGATTCAAGCGGAATTGTTAATTTCTTGGGTAGTTAAAACGAAAAAAGAAGCGTGAAGATGTCTGAAAGCAAGAGGAATCGAACTCCGAACTTTTCTGGAGATGAAAAGTTAAAAATTTTAAACTTAGTTGAAAAGTTTAAAAATATAATCGAGAATAAAAAGACGGACGGTGCTTCAAATAAAGACAAGGATGCGGCGTGGGAGAAAATAACAGACAATTTTAATGCTGGTGGTTCAATTTTTCGGACGGGAGAATCACTCCGGAAACTCTACAAAAAGCTCAAAAGTGACGCCAAGGTTGCAAATGCAAATTACAAAATTAATATTTTAAAAACTGGTGGAGGACCAAGTACCGGCGAATTAAAGGATGCCGTAGTTGTGAAGACCGCTGAGTTGATGGGTAGAAGTTGCACAGGGCTGGAAAACCCCTACGACGATGACTGCCGACTTGGAAGAGATGTTACCGGTACCCTTGAAGGTGAGTGATACTGTTGTTTTATTAAATGGTATGTAATGTGTAGTGTTTGTAAGTTGCAGTAAAGGAATTAATGTGTTAAATTAAAACTGTATTGTAAAATTAAGCAAATAAACTTATTTATTTTTATTTAAAAAAGTCCACTGGGGAGGTATGGTCTATAAAAGATTCTTTCCAAATGACTTGTATAGACTATGCATTTAATTTGGTATGGTTTTTCCGATGCTGAAAATATTTCATGCACCATTCCTCAAAATAAGAAGAGCACTGTTCATGGGAAATATTTCTTTATAAGCGTCATTATTAGAATGCCAAGCATAGGGTTCACTTCAAACGTACTCTAGAATTCTGTTAGGCAGCAAGTTGCCATATTTACCAGGAATGCATTGAAGACTGGATGGATATAAAGTAAAAATTGATGAATCAAAATTAAAGTAGGTTTGATTCATACAAGAGTTGTACACATAATTTAGGTTTTTTTTTGTGCTGACGTAAAGTGTCTTTTTAGCATGTATTGTGCAGTTCAGCTGAAAAGTACTAAACTAGTGTAATTCAGAAATTTTTTTATTCTAGATGAAGAAGAGGATGCTATGTCATACAACAACATGTGCATAGAGGTTTACCCAAGTGAATTTACGCCAGAAATGCTGGATGAAGTTGCTGGTATTGGCTACTCTGATCAGTGTTCAA